>VZRS01005875.1:0-17964 GCA_013398055.1 Ifrita kowaldi
CCCGGTGCCCGGGCAGCCCCCGCGGCGGCCGTGAGCGGGCGGGGACGGGCAGCAGCCGCGCTCGGGCTGCCGCTGCGGGGACGGCGTGTGGGGTGGGTCAGTGCCCTGCGCTGCCTGGGTCGGCCGAGGCCGAGCGGCGAGTTTCAGGGTGTAACTAATTGCTTGTCACGCGTGTCTTCGGCGTGGCACGGAATCAATGTGCGGTGTGGCGGCTGGCTCAGCGCGGTATCGATGTGGNGATGTGGTAACATGAGGGCAGTGATAAGTGTGGTACAGTCACCTGCCTGTACAGTAAGTGTGGTAAGGTCACAGCTCCGGTTAGGAAACAGTATCCTTTAAAGGACAGCCTTGTGGTGATTAACAGGCTCAAGGTTACTAGTAGCCGTACTAGTTTCACTACAGACTTATAAGTACTCTAAAACTATCAGTAAAAACTTCCTTTTGCTTGCAGTTGAGTCATTTACAGCACTCCTTGCAGGCTTTGGTAAGTCGTGGTACTTTCCTAGCTCTTTGTATGCCTTTTTGCCACAGAGCACGCGTATTTTTAATACCCAAAGGCACAGATTGTTATCAGGGGTTTTTTTGTTTTTTTTTTTTTTTTTAAAGAAAGATTGACAACCATTAAACCTTTGGAACAGAAAGTATTTCCAAATCCTCTCAGGGCAGAAGCATTGATTCACATGTGCCAACTGAAATCTGTGTTTCCATGGAATTGTATGCTGATTACACAGCATTGCCCAACAGACCTCTCCTATTAGTTTCTGACTTCTCTGGACTGTAGATTTTTCAAGTTTAGTCACCATAAGGGAAGATTGTTTGCATATGGATGTATTGCAGGATCAAGGTAGCTAAAAAAAGAGTCTGAGAAATTGAATTAGGCCCTTAATTATAAATAGCTTTAGAAATTGTATTTTTGTTCTTTTCCTGTCACTCATGAGATTTACATCATAGCTTTAAACCTTTCCTCCTCAGCAGAAGAACCAAGGAGTCAAGTCAGATTGCTTTGGGTTTTATGGATCTTACTTTTACTTGGAGTTTGTGAGATCAAAGCTGTGTACTAACAATTGTAGGACCACACCTTTAAAAGCCATTTTATTTTCCTGTGTTTCTTGGTTCCACAATGCAGGACTTAATGAGGACAATATGGACTCCTAAATATCCACTCCTAATTGCACTGCAATTGGTTGTTACTGGTAATCCTGTAGACAGGACAGTGGCACTCCTGAATTTGGCCCATACATTTCTGCACTTTGATCTGGTTAATTGTGAGGTGCGTTGTAGGTAGGACTAATCTTTGAGAGTGTGGAATCTAGGCTAGGTTTAGAGATTGAAGTCTATGAAGTAGCAAATTGCCTATGTTCCTCTTGAGCATCAGCCCTCTAGACTGTGGACCTGCTTTGAAAAAGTTAAGTCTTTTTAAAACCTCTTTAGATTTTCTAGGTCTCCACAGACTGCTAAGTTTCTGAATTTCAAACCTTCCTTCAAATTAGGAGGTTCTGGTGTTCAAAACCTACCTGTGTTTAACGTTTCTCTCTAGAATTTCAGTTCTCCAAGTGCTGTAGCCACTTGTACTTCTACATCTACACACCAGCTGAGACCATTTTCTAGAATACTTCTCTTACAGTATGGGAAGAATAACAGAAGCACGTCTCTTTTTTTTCCTTTTTTTCCCGCTAAAGGAATGTGTTTATTGCAATTGGTATATCAAGGCCAAAGAGAATTATTGTGCAAAAATCTGTCATGGTCACAAGCTGTGTATTCATCTAACCCAAGTGTGACTTCATGCAGAAGTTATGTTAGTACTTCATCCTAGACAGAGCCCTCCTGCCATCAGTCCAGACAGTGGCTCTTCCCTCCTGTCCTGGTTTGATGTTGCCTCTTGGTTTGGTGTTCAGGCTGATACAGACTCTCTTAGCCCACTGGGCTGCTATAGTACTACTGCATAGTATTTCTAGATCAGCTAAGGGATAATCAAAGTTCATGGCTCTGTCAATGCTTGTAAGCAACAGTTGTCCAGCAACTTAGTATGGGCTTAGCCTTAAATATGAATCAAGAGTCTGGCAACTGACCAGACCTTTTTATTGATGCATTTCTGGTTAATAGTTGACACAGATTTATCTGATGTCAGTTATCAACATTTGGAAAAGCTTCAGAAAAGAATAATCAGGTAGATTGTTTCAAAGCATTCAATTTCTAAATCGTTAATGGTGACTCATAACAGCAATCTTTTACATTTTTCCAATGGCAATTCCAGACTTGCTTTTAACTACTGATACATTGATATCTCTCATGCTAGAAGAAAATCCAGCACTGAAACAGGTAGCTGGAATTGAAGGATTCGAAGAAGAGATAAAACTGTCTTAATTTCATAAAGACAATGATTATTCAGTTAAGCTCAGGAACAGACTATTCTCACAGAATCCCAGAATATACTGAGTTGGAAGGGACCCTCAAGGGTCATGAAAGTCCAACTCCTGGCCCTGCACAGACACCCCAAGAGTCACACCATGTGCCTGAGAGCATTGTGCAAATGCCTCTAGAGCTCTGTCAGGCTGGTGATGTGATCACTTCTCTGGGGAGCCCATTCCAGTGCCCAAACACCCTGAGGGTGAAGAACCTTTTTTCTAATATCCAACCTAAACCTCCCCTGACACAACTTCAGGCCATTCCCTCATGTTCTGTCACTGGTGACCACAGAGAAGAGAACAGTATCTGCCCCTTTTTGAATATACCAGCTACCTGTGTATGTTTGA
Organism: Ifrita kowaldi; assembly: GCA_013398055.1. Classification (NCBI taxonomy): domain Eukaryota; kingdom Metazoa; phylum Chordata; class Aves; order Passeriformes; family Cinclosomatidae; genus Ifrita; species Ifrita kowaldi. The sequence goes on from VZRS01005875.1 coordinate 2,754, forward strand.
CTTCACTGTTATCACCAAAATACTGTCACTTGGATTCACTGGTGATATGGGAAATCTGGAGAACTAGCATCTCCTTTTCGATATAAATGTTTTTTTCCTAGTGTGTTTTATTATGCTTTACATGCTGTAACTCTTCTATAGGACTGACTCTCAGTGACTTTGGAATACTGTCTTTTTGTACCTGAAATAGATTACACTCTGGGGAACAGAATGAAAACGGTTGACATTGAAGCTCTATGCAAAGGGTTTTTGTAGCATGCTATTGTAAGCATCCCTTCTGTGGCATTGAAAACTCTCTAAATATCTAGGATCCTTTTAGGAGTTCTGGCTGATACCAAGGTATATATAGTCAGACTTTGGTTTTGCTCTGCATTCGACTTAAGGAGGAATGAGGTTTTTCTAGTGTGTCAAACTGCAAGTGAGTTGCTTAGGATGACTATGCTGCACAAGGTGGGCTGTTTTCTGTAGTGCCAAACACACTGCTGAGTCTCAGACATTATCTCTGAGGATCTTCACATCATTCAAACATAAATGCTAAGTTAAAATCAGTTGCTTGGCTGCTTTTATTCCATCAATACTGAGGAATTCCTTGAAAAGGATGGAAGAGCCCTTATTAGCTCTCTGAGCTGACTTTTGGGGAAACAAATCAGTCAGCCAGGCTTCCCTTTGTGCTAAGCCAGCACGTGCCAGTCTTTTTCCAGTGACAAAGGTAATGCATGTGGAATTGGGAAAGTTCTGTGTCTCTATAAAATATTTCAAATTCTTTGTCTGTGTATACTGTGTGTTTAAATTCTGGTACATCTGTGTACACATATATAAAAAGAAGTATAAAATACTTATGCACAAAGGTTTATATTCTGAAGTTTGAGCTGTGGTTTCTCCTGCAAAGAATGCCAGTAGAAAACATTTTTTTTCCCAAGCATTACGTGCATTGGTACAACTGCTGACACAATAGAGGCCTAGTTCTGCCCATCATCCATGTTAATAAATAAATAGTTATTAATCAAGAAAAATATAATTCATTTATGTATACAGATGCATTAGTTTCTCTAACAAGCACAATGTTTACCAGTTCTTTTGCTTCTAAGTAAAGTACTAAGTTCACTTTGGTTTGTGGGACATGAATCTTGGTTTAATTGGTAACTTTGTAATCTGTTATGTTCAGAAATCTGGAACTATCCCCAACAGACATCAGGAAAAAACCTCTTAGTTAATGCTTAGCTCCAAACACTGGAGTTTTTCATCCAGCTTTCCCCCCTTTATCAAGTTATCTTGTATCTATTTTCAGATGCTGAGCAGATGCTAAGTAGGTTATTCAGTTTGTAAACACAGATAATTATACATTGAGATGTTTCTCTTGTGTTGTAAGTGTGTGAGCCGTTTTTTATACTGGGTAATGAATGTGTCTGTTTTTCCTGATATTAGGTTGTTTCACCTATATCCAAAGTGTTTGTGGTATACATTTATGTTTTTCCTTGCTGGGATAAAAAAAAGCATACTTTAAGAAAATTTTCCATGAATTTCTGTGCTTAAACAGCGTGAAACTAGAAAACCTGTAAGTACCCACTGCTAGTTTTCGAACTCCTTTATATGTTTAAGGATTACTCTTTTAAGTGGCTGTGTAAGACTTGACTATGTGCAGCTGTAAGAAAGGGATTGCCTACATAAATAAAAATTTACAGAATATCTGCCAAAACTAGCTGTAGATGCTGTGGAAGATTCTCTAATGCTAACCTTTACTTCAGATCTAAATCATTTCAGGTAATTAGATTAGGTTTTCAAAATCTAAGAACGCTTCAGCACTTTGTGATTTTCTTGCCAAGGGAAGTATGTTTTAGGTTTAGCCATGTTATGTGTTTGAAAGATGCTCCACTTGCTCATGTCATGGAAAGTGTCAGAAGTATTCCAACCATATATTTACTCCTTAATGGGTATGCTAGGAGGTAAACTATGCCTTCTGTAAGGATCTTGAGTGTATCACAAGCTGCAAACACCACTCTCTTTCTTCCAAGGTCCAAGAACTTAAATCCTTGTTGTTTCCAACTTGAAAAATGTAAATATCATGAAAGTAAGAAAGTAACTGTACTGACTAGACAGGATTATTTAGGGTATCAAATTAATGTGTCATTTTTATTCTCATCTTAGTTTGGACAGGGAATTCTTCAAAGAGCTGTTTAAAATATATACGTTCATTAAGTTGTAGTGCCACAGATTTTAGAAGAAAAGTGAGAAATGACAAAGCTACAGATGTTTGCATAGCTCTTTTCAGGGTGTTTTTGTATTCTGCTGGTGTTTCAGAGTCTGTTTTGGAAAGACCAAGGAAAAAACATGTTGACATTGCTGTCTGGCACAAAGCAGTTGGGATTGCTCAAACAGTGCCCTTTGTAGACAGTCAAGTACTGACAGAGTGAGATAATCAAAGTACTTCAACAGGCCCATCTTTGCAATTATAGTGAACTCCTGTTCCACAAATTAACTTACTTTCCCTACTTCCTCCCTCTTTCCCTCACCATTTTTGTTTGTTTGTTAGTTTTAAAATTAGCCTAAGCTAGAACTGATTTAATGCAGTCAAAAGGCTGCTAATAAAAATCCTCCTAATGGTTAAGTGTTTCTTTCTATGGTGATGGTTTTGGATGAGGCTTTTTATCCACTTTTTTTCACTGCCAAATCAAGTGGGATTCTAGCATGGTATATGAACTTTTTTATTTTTTGGATCTAAATACATATTTATAGGCTCTACTTCCATAAAAATATAGCTAATTTCTGATCAGTATACCATGTATTCTTATGTAAACTCTGCTGATAAACAATAATGTTTTATAAATAGTTTTCTCATGACAATTCATTTGAGAGACCTTTAAAATCTTTCAAGATCTTAATCTGAGCAGAAAAGCATTCAGCTGAAGAAAAGGTATGTTTTATGTAAAATGATACAAGAAGCTTGAAAGTAGAGGGAAGGGTAAGAGATAAGAGTAATTATCTGACATGAGCATGCTGTGAGCTACAGGATGATGAGTCTCAGGTCTCCCTCTGAGTCTGTAGGTAAGAATCAGCATAGCTGATGCTCTGATTTTCCAAGGGATGAATTCAATTTTACTGAAGTTCCTTCTGATCATTCTTCCAATGAAAACGCTGAAGAAAATTATAATTGCATAGATACAAGAAATTTTTTTAAGGTTATATTCTACTAGTTGGACCTGACAGCTCTTTTAACTTTAGTATTTCTGTTGTGAAACATGGATTAATTGATAAAGGAAAAAAATTAATTTCTGTTAATACAAATTACAGGCAATAAAAGACTTTTGGTTGATGCTTTCAGTGTGGTGAACACATTTAATTTGTGAAACTGCGCCGAGGATCATATTGGGTTTTCCTGTTTTTGAAATATAGAAATTATTTTAAAAGCTAGGCTGTGCATGCTTTCCTTAAGATTTAAAGCTACATTTCAGTTTCTTGTGAAACAAGGTTCTGAAAAATTCTGATTCTCTTAGCTACTTTTGAAGGTCTTGGGTTAGAACTCTAAGTCATAGCCATTGAGGAAATTAAAACAAAATGTGAATTACTTGTAATAGCTACCTCTCTAATTTCCAAACTTAGTGCTAGAGAACTTAGGAGAAGTGATATGGCCGAGGCAAAATTTAATTGATGAGCTGAGAGGAAGCATTTTAGAAGACAGTCTTGCAGAGCTTCCTACTTATGCAAAATGTCTTAAATAAATTTTAGTTGCAGGGCATAGCTCATTTTCCCCAGAACCACTTAACTAATATTAAAGGAGAAACAGTAATTAGACTTGGAAATTAGAACTACTGTATCACCAACTTAATTTTTCACGATCCATCTCTAAGGTGACCTTTCACAGTGCTGCCTGTAATTCCTCAACACAGATGTTACCTCACAAAGGAACACCTTTAATTGCCTCTTCCTTAGCATTAATCCACGCACAACTCTTCCTGTGCCTTAGAAATACTGGTTATGGTGCTGCCTCCCAGCCTTAGGAACCAGGGTGACCATGTCCCTGACAACAAACAGGATCTCTGTTTTAGCCAAACAGGTTCTCATCATTTCTGCTCTGTGGGAGGGAAATTGTCAAATGTGTAATGGACCCACTACTTTGTTATATTATCTCGTTTCAGAGGGGTAGAAGGGACTTCAAAAATGGTTTTGGATATGCTGATGAGCACATAGTTTCAAAATACTGTTTCAAATTACTGTTTCAAATAGTAAACTGGACTTATTTACGACTGTGTATGAAGTAGGGAGGAAGGGAGAGGGTGTGTGAGTGAAGGAGAATATTCCTCCATAAAATTCTGCACGTCTAAATTTAAAAAAATCCTGAATTAGTCTGATGTGGTACCAAAATGAACAATTCTAAAGGTATCCTGACCAGAAAAAATGAGGTTTAGATGCATTTTACTTAGAAACTACAGCCTTATTGTACATTCAGTTTTCATTTCTGACAGAAATGACAACTGCCGTCCATTAATGATTTGACTGGGTTCTAAATTCATCATGGCAATTTACTCACTTACTTGATCCAGTGTAGCAACCTTCTGTTTCTAGGAGTGATTTGGTTAAAATATACAATTAAATTACAGCTAATTTAATGAATTAAACCTGTGACCACATGTGGAAAACATATTTTTAACTGTGTCCTTCCTACAACAGCTGATGCTTACCTGACATCCACGTTAATTTTTTTTCCAGTTATTGAAGAATTATCAGAAGTGGAGAATTGAATGCCCAGAAATAAGTGCAGATTTACAACCATCTTCTGTCCTTGGTCTTTTGCAAGCTGGCTATCATGGAGTCCTAAGATCAAGAGACCCACATGGAAGCAAGGTTCTAATATACAGAATTGGTGAGTGACAGAATTGCTTGTAACTGTTTGATTCTGACACTGAAGATTTGGGGGTTTGTTTATTTGTTTGTTTTGTTTTGTGGTTTGTTTATTTTTAAATTATCACAATTTCAGCAGCAAACCAAAAATATTTTATGAGTACAACTGCAGGGGTTGACAAAATTACACCATATCAGAATGTCTTAACTGGAAAAGTAAAACATGTTCCTTGTTAGAAATACATTTACATTAATTTAAAGGTGAGTTTACTGAGCTGTAACAGTTACATAATTTTACTTACAAACTAGTGTGGCTAAAGCTGTACAATCCCTTATGAAGAACTTAATTTTCTTTTTAGTGAAATTCTTGCTGCATCAAAAGAATTTTAAAGATTAAAACTTGTAAGATTATGTGGTTTTTTGGCTCTGAGTGTCCCAACAATCATTTGATTTCATGTAAATTTCCAAAGCCATGGGCTAAGACAGTGGTACTGATGCAGATGCAGCACAGAGCTGGGAAAACACAAAAAACTGTGTACACCTATGTACATATGTCATGTATCAACATTCAGTTTAGGCTTGGATGAGCAGTTCACCAGGTTTTCACTGTTTACTTGTAGCCAAAGAGCCCTAGCTAACAATACTCGGAAAATGTTTGACGTACCTCCCAAAAATCTTTTCAAAAAATAGATAGCTAAATGAACACCATATCTCTTTAGGCTTGTTTTGGACAGAGACATTATTTTTGCCAGCTTTCGAAGAACTGTCTTATTATCAGCTGGTCTAGTAGACAATTGTGCCCTCTAAAGCTTTCATCTAAGGTTAAGGCTCATCCCATGCAATTTTTTGCTCAGGCCTCAGAAAAAAAAAATAAGTGAGATTCACTGAATTGTGAGAGAATTACTGTGCTGAAGAAAAGTTATAATGATTGATTGGATTGATGATCTGCAGCTTCTGCTAGCATGCCTGTTACTGAATTAAGCTGTTCCTGTCAAAACGTTGTGCTGGGCCTATGGTTATAGGTAGAACATGCTACATTATGTGGTACCATCTGCAGTGATCACGCATGGGCATGGACTCCACACACAAGACGGGGATGCAAAGTCATTTATTACACAGCCAGAATTCCCCTAAATACCAGCACACCCAGGATATAACATCATATAAACAGGAAAGATGTTCACCACAGTGTCCCCCAATCACCTGGGGTAGTGCACAGAGTTTGCCTATTATGGTGACAGGTAAACAATACTCTAAAAGGTCACAAACTACCATCATGACCTCTCACAGGTCCATCCCTGGACACAAACTCACAATTCTCTCTCCGCCCATGCCCGGTGACCTGGATACAGTCCCAGGGTCACCTCTGGGCCCAGGAAAGAGGCTCTCTCTGGCCTTCAGGGGCCATCTCTCTATCACCACATAGTGTAGCCCGACAAAAAATAAGTGAGATTCACTGAATTGTGAGAGAATTACTGTGCCGAAAAAAAGTTGTAATAATTGATTGGATTGATGATCTGCAGCTTCTGCTAGCATGACTGTTACTGAATTAAGCTGTTCCTGTCGAAACATTGTGCTGGGCCTATGGCTATAGGTAGAACATGCTACATTACGTGGTACCATCTACTAAAAGAGCATCAAAGATGACTGAGGGAGCAGGCACACGAAGTGACTTATGCACTGGCAAAGCAGTTTGTTTCAGGAACTTTGTTATTGCTGGTTAGTTCTTGTTCCTGAGAAGCACGTTAGGAGCTGTAGTAAGCAAAAGTGCAGGTATATGGGGTATCCTCATGGTAATGCAGGGTAATCTGTCTTCTCTTCAGGACAATGGGATCCCAGTCTATTTACAGCATATGATGTGTTTCGTGTAAGCCTCATCACATCTGAACTCATTGTAAAGGAGATTGAGACTCAGCGAAATGGAGTCAAGGCCATCTTTGACCTTCAAGGGTGGAGATTTGCTCACGCTTTTCAAATCAGTCCAGCAGTTGCCAAGAAAATTGCTGCTGTTCTCACAGTAAGTATGACAATGCTTCATGCAGCTTCATTGCTAGGACTTCCAATTTTTCATCTCTTCCAAGCTATAAGTAAATTCTGTAAATTTTCCTTCCGTAGACATTCTCAGACCGTGCAACTTAGAAGCACAAAACCCTAAATCTTTTACAAGTCATAGGTTGTGCTTGATTTTACTTAAAATTTATTCTTCTATAGTAGTAAATGCCCTCTGACTTCTGGTATTTTATAAGAACTCCACCAACACAAGAATTTCATGACTGGAAGAGCAGATGAAGCCCAGTTTTGGAAGGATCTGTGTTTGCTATCCTGTTTCATCTCTTCTCTTCCATTCTTTTGTGCATTAACTCAATATCTAAAGCATTTATTCCTGGCTNTAGGAGCTGTAGTAAGCAAAAGTGCAGGTATATGGGGTATCCTCATGGTAATGCAGGGTAATCTGTCTTCTCTTCAGGACAATGGGATCCCAGTCTATTTACAGCATATGATGTGTTTCGTGTAAGCCTCATCACATCTGAACTCATTGTAAAGGAGATTGAGACTCAGCGAAATGGAGTCAAGGCCATCTTTGACCTTCAAGGGTGGAGATTTGCTCACGCTTTTCAAATCAGTCCAGCAGTTGCCAAGAAAATTGCTGCTGTTCTCACAGTAAGTATAACATAATGCTTCATGCAGCTTCATTGCTATGACTTCCAATTTTTCATCTCTTCCAAGCTATAAGTAAATTCTGTAAATTTTCCTTCCGTAGACATTCTCAGACCGTGCAACTTAGAAGAACAAAACCCTAAATCTTTTACAAGTCATAGGTTGTGCTTGATTTTACTTAAAATTTATTCTTCTATAGCAGTAAAAGCCCACTGACTTCTGGTATTTTATAAGAACTCCACCAACACAAGAATTTCATGACTGGAAGAGCAGATGAAGCCCAGTTTTGGAAGGATCTGTGTTTGCTATCCTGTTTCATCTCTTCTCTTCCATTCTTTTGTGCATTAACTCAATATCTAAAGCATTTATTCCTGGCTCAGAGAATATTAAAAATAGCATGCACTATGAATAGTTAAGAGCAAGACACTCCTAACTCATTACCAGTATGGATGGTGCTTATGTGATCTTTCATCTGCTAACAACAGAATGTACAACATTTATGTTCTGCTTGGTTTTTTTACCCCAACATGAGCATTGTTTTGTGCAAATCACTGCTACCTCACCTCCTATTTTTCACAAAACTTCTCAGGACATAACTATCTTTAAGGCTTATTCCTTTCTGCCAAATTCAGTTGAACTTTGCCACTGAATTTGAGAGAAAAAAAAATAAAGAAAAAAGGGGACAGAGAATTGACAGGGAAGCTACAGTGTAGTCCTATAATCCTGTTTTCCTTCAGAAGTTAGGTTGAAAGTCTATAACAATAAAACTGTTAGCCTGTGATATGGAAATGAGCCAGAGAGGTAATCTCTTGCTCTGATTTGGTAAGGTTCATATCTGAGATTCAATCAAAGCTTAGTCATTGAATTAATACCATCAGAACTTCAGATGTTCTTCCTTTTTGGTATCTACTGTAAAATTTTAGTGAAACCATCAGGTATTCCCAACTTTGCACATCTAGAATAAGAAGTCTTGGTGTCATGCAGTCTTGGGCCAGATCTCATGAAAACAGGACTACTGAGAGTGTTTCAGTTGATTTCTGAGGTAGTAAACAAATTGCTGGTAATTTTTTTAACCTTGAAATAGAGAAGAAAGGAAGCAGAATAGGATTTGCAAGTAGATCTAAAGGTTTCAATCCATTATCTCAAAGCAGGAAATTCTTTGAATATGATGTTTCCATCTTGACCTATTTCTGATTTTTTCAGTATTTTTCAAACTTCTAAATGTTTATTCTAGCTATGAAAAAAAAATTTTAAATTGTGTGTTTCCAGTGTTCTTTTCTGAGAAAGAATTTTAACTCTTTTTTTTTTCCCCCGATTCCTTTAATCACTTTTAACTGGGTTTGTAAATTTTATCCAGAGATTATGTTAGTGTTGTTCAATATCATAGAACCATAGAATCATAGAATATGTTAAGTTAGAAGGGACTCATCAGAATCATTGAGACCAACTCCTGGCCCTATGCAGGACACCCCAAGAGTCACACTATGTTCCTGAGAGCATTGTCCAAACACTTCTTGAACTCTGTCAGGCTTGGTGCGGTTACCACTTCCCTGGGGAGCCTGTTCCAGTGTCCAACAACCCTCTGGGTGAAGAACTTTTTCCTCCTATCCAACCTAAGCCTCCTCTGACACAACTTCAGGCCATTTCCTTGGGTCCTGTCCCTGGTCAGGAGAGTGAAGAGATTGGTACCTTCCCCTCTTCTTCCGCTTCTGAGGATCTTGAAGACTTCAATGAGGTCTCCTCCAGGCTGAACAAACCAAGTGACCTCAGCCACTCCTCATAAGATTTGCCCTTCAGATTCTTCACCATTCTCGTGGCCCTCCTTTGGGTGCCCTCTAATAGCTTAATGTCTTTTTTATATTATGGTGCCCAAAACTGCCCCCAGGACACAAGGTGAGGCTGCCCCAGTGCAGAGCAGAGCAGGATAATCCCCTCCCTAGCCAGGGTAGAGATGCTGTGCCTGATGCCCCCCAGGGCATGTTTAATGCACTCCAGAACATGCTTATAAGTAAAAGTTGAGAAACCTTCGTTTTAACCCTGTGTTCTACTCAAGAAATATGTCTTGCAAATTGCTATCCTGTATCAAGAAACAGAAGTTAATAGAAAGGAAGCATGTACTAAGGAATGGAAAGCATAATATGAATAATAAGTGGCACTATCTTGAAAAATCTGTTATCCCAGGCTGAAAATTGTCTTGTGAAAATCATGATAGTAGAATTTAAGTATGTGATAACCCATAGTAACATTAAGTGAACATACAAGCTGATAATTTTAAGGTCTTTATCATACATTAAAATCTAAAAGGAGTAGCACTAAAGAAATATGTTGGGCTTGGGGTTTTTTTCCTTAAAACTACTGAACTAGTGAGGAGATACGTTTGTGAGAAGTACCATTTTTATAAGCAGAAAACATCTGTTTCAGAGGTAGTATCAGGTGGGATATGAATGGAAGCTTTACTTTCCCCATTGCATAAAGCTTGCTTTGATCACTGCCACATTTTCTTTTAAATTTCAAAGATCTGGAACTTTTAAATGAATACAAGTAGAATCCAGGTTATTTTATATTATAAAGGCTGTATAGCAGATATTTTAATGTCATTAAAACAGTAACCTTGTTGTAAAGCTGAACTTCTGGCATGGTCAAATTCCTAGTAATATCTCTAAATAAAAAATATAATTTATTTAACTTAAAGTTAGTATCCTCAATAGTTTATATATATTTACCTGTTATCATTCAGACTATTGCCAATAATAGCACATAGCTAGATACGGTTTTTTGTAAATTAGTAGCAGAATCTTTGTTGTGAAAAATTGTACTTTAGAAAAAGGCTGAGAACAAGGTTTGTGTACAATACAAATTATGTGCAATTTGGTGATACTTTTATTTTTTGTTTTTCTGTTTGTTTGGTTTTAATATTCAATCTCACCTCATACTGAGATTAAAAAAAAAGTGAGATTTTTCTTTCTAATGGAAGGAACAAGATATGCTTTTTCTAAATGTTGTTCTTAATTTACACTGCTACAGCACTACAAAATGCAAGAATTGGCAAGGTCAGAAGGAATACTTTCACCTATGGACTAGACAGTTTTCACAGTCTTGTCCTTAGTAATAGAGGTGTTTCAATAATATTTTCTTATTCTGTTTTTCATGTATGCTGACAGGATTCCTTTCCACTGAAAGTTCGAGGTATCCACTTGATTAATGAGCCTTTATTCTTCCACCCAGTCTTCGCTCTAATTAAGCCTTTTCTCACTGAAAAAATAAAGCAACGGGTGAGTGCACACAAATATTTCTTTCTGCCACAAAACCCTTATATGACAATCTGTAGCACTTCCCTTAGGCTCTGTTACTCCTGAGTACTGAAGAGCATAAACCATTTTTTGTTTGTTAGTGCCATACAGACCTTCAGAATCTAACTGTAAAGCATTTGCAGTCAATAATAACATGAGAGTTGCAAGTGGTGCTGTTATCACTACTGTAAAGATAAAAAACACTGTGACACAAAGAGGTTAAATAATTTGCTTGAGGTCACGTAGCAATTCTTCTGCAGAACTAGAAAGAACTAGATCCTGGATTTCCCAGTACTCTGCCTATAAATGACAGAGAAAAATTATCACTGAACAGTGTTTTATGCTCCAAGTTTTGCAGAATTAGTAGAAGACAACTGTTTAGCTCTGACAGACCTCCAGAGGCATTTATGCATCAAAAATTGGTCAGACTTAACTTCGAAGTTTTTTCCAAGCAGCTCCTTAGTTGTTTTAAATAGTTTTGCCATTATAAACCTGCAAATGAATTTGTATTTGGATGCAAGTGCATGCCAAGGACTACAGTTTATTGCAGCATAGGAAAAATATTGGAATTTTCAGCTGGCACAAAAGTGAAGTGTTAACAGCAGGACTAAGGTACAAAATAAGCAGCCCTGCCTATTGTTATTCCCATTCTGAAGCCTCCTTTACTCAGCACATGGGTCTTGGGCATTTGCAATAGCCACTGCACACCAGGACAGTTGTGCCATACAACAGTAGATCCTATAAAAGTATCAGACTGGAAGTAATGAACAAGGCTTCAAAATAGCTACAATAAAGCAAGAGGAGAAGAACCAAACCTACAGTACTGCAAGGGTTAAAGTGGAGAAGTAGTCCAGGGTCTAATTTCAGTTGGAACTGAAACATAAGGACTGATATATAGATTCTGTTGAGTGTCTTCCTTGACACCTGTCTGAACATACATACATACTACATAATCTTGTTTTTAAATACATGGCAGGACCAGATAGTGATGGCCAGGAGCCAGACACGGCTCATTTCTTGGAAGGGCAAGTACAAGATATCATGACTAAACAAATCACCAGTCTTCCCATGGTTTAGCTCAGTTTAGCAGTTTGGATGTAGTGTGTACTCTCACCAGTGTTGCTAAACCAGTATGGAACATGTGTGTAGTTAGTTTTGGCTCCTGTGCTCACAGCTACATAAAATGTAGTTCTCAGGTTGTAGTCCATCCTTCACCAGCCTTCGAATACTGAGCAGGACAGAGTTTGAACACCTAGCGGAAATTCACTAGGTAGTTCCTTCTTTTAAGGAACTCGTTATGAACAAATACACTTAGTTAAACCAAGCTGGTGGGTCCAGCTCTTGCACTGAGATGCTTTGCTGCCTGTTCTCACTCAGTAACCTAGCATTCATACCCAAGTAAATGCTTTTAATATTTTGGTTTAGGTGTACATGCATGGAAATAACTACTTGCAGAGTCTGACCGAACACTTCCCCGTCAGCATTCTCCCACGGGAATATGGCGGGGAGGAAGTCTCCATTGAAGAGCTGGCCAAGGAATGGACAGACTTCATAATGGCATCTGCAGATTATCTTCAGAGCATTTCTCTGGTTGCCTGGGAATAACCTTAATACAGTATTTTATCAATTCTTGAACACTGGAATTGGAAATAAGTTTAAGGTGAAAGCTTCCATTGTGAATGAAACCAGCATGTCTTTGCAGGGCACTGAATGTTATATTGGCTGCACTTTTATATTAACTGGAGCCTATCAGTCTGTATGTCTGAAGAGATGAATGTTTTATACTAACTGGAGTCTATCAGTTTGTATGTCTGAAGAGATTAATGAATTTTACATGTTTGTAGTGCTGCTTGTAATTGAGTAACTTGTATGCCAGAAAGCTGAAGAGTGCATTGGATATCAGATTGACACTGCTGCTGTTAAGTCTTTGGAGACAACTTGTCTGTAATAATGCAGTCCAGAGCCTTACACTTAGCTCTTATATCTTTGGCTTGTCATGACAATAGGATACAAAACAAAGACCAGACTGTGAATAGGGTAGAGTAGTTTGTCATAGAAATAAGACTACAGGGCTAATTTACAGGGAGTGAAGAGGCTGCTTTTTGGATTGATTCTCAGGGAAAAATGCTGTTTTGTTAGTTTGCGTCAAATTGAAAATTAGTCAGCAATAGTGAGACATTTGTGTTACTCTTTGTAGTGCTTGTGCAGCTTCTGTTTTTGTGCTAATTAACAGAATAATCTTCAAGTTTTATAGAGAAAACATCATGTACATATTCTTCAAAGGACAGTGTGAATCCGGGGGAGGAGCTGGTAAGAGTCAAAACAACCTTGAAAATTCTGATTTTCTTTCTTCAAAGTGATACTGTCTATGGACAATTATAAGAAACTCAGATTATTATCAACTTTAATCCCTAGTGTAGAGGACTAGAGAGGTCAAAAGCTTTCAGCTGTTTGCATTATCTGTTTGTTTCAGAGGGTAAAGTAGGTTATCCTTTGCGGACCTGAACTTTAGAAATATCTGTTGTCTGTTTTAAGGGTGCTTGGAGGTCACTTTGGACCTCAGCATAGGAGATGCTTGGTATCTTCATTTTATTTTCAGGACCGTAATTGACAACTTGCCAGTCTGTTTGCTGTTGAGCACTGGAAGAAATGATTTTTAATTTCCATTGAGACTGCTGCTTCATTTCTATAGGGGTAATTAAAAAAAAAATCTCCATACTTCCTGAAAACAGGTTTTTGGCTTGTTTTGAAGGGGCATTATTGATGTATGAACACTGCATGTGTAAAAGCTATCACTCAGTACATGGCAGCGTCATCCTGCAATCCCCTGTATTTAGTAATCTCAACCATTATTTTACTTTTCTCAGCTTTTTCCTAAAATCTTTGTTAGTACATCAACTGCTAGAGTTCATTTACCCAGTTCTTAACTCTGTTTTGTTTTTGCATAAGCACTATATATTTAAGCATTCCATATGAATTTCCATATAAATAAATCCGTAACAAATGCTTCTATTGCAGTTAGCTAGAAATGACAACTTCAGTTATTTTGTAATCTTTAGGACATTGGGATGGTATATAGGCTTAGGGGAGAGAAATTAAACTATCCTATTATATTAGAAATGTCTTAACTATAGATTTTGATTAATAAGGCATTATTGCAAGAGTCATTGGAAACTATTAGCTAGAGGAACATCTATGAAAGACCCATTAGAATACTGGTTGGTTGTAGTTTCTTCTGCTGTGGTAAGATCAATGCCAGAAATTCTTTCAAAACTGACAAAAACCTCTTAATTTTTTTTTCTTCCAATTCCCAAATTTCCTCAAGTGCATTTTTCATTTTCCCCTTTCAGAATATTTTTGATATGGGGCTTAAGTTTAAAGAAACCATTTTCTGATATATGATTCTATGAAAATGTATTTCATCTATATTTCTTTTTCTCAGATTGAACTATTTTGTGATACAAAAGCTCCTTAAATAGAGGAGTTCAGTGAACTGCAAATTCTTCTTTATAAGAAAATAGACCAAGTAGTCAGGTATCTGGCAATTGTTCAAGTGTGTAACTCAAGTTCCAAGTAATTTACCAGCTGGAGAACCGAACCTATTGTCTTAATATTACAGCCCTTCAATTTTAATCCGTGAATGTAAACTGCACAAAGGAATGAACCGTGTTTCAGTGAACAAGAAAATTTAAAGTTTTCCCTTGAAACCAATCTCTGATCGCTGCTGGTTTATGTAGCAGAAACCTCATTTGATTGCATATGTATATGTCTATGCACATGTATATGTAGCTGGGGTTTGTTTTAAATCTTTATTTGGACTTACCCAGCTCTATGAATACAAAGTCCTAAATGTCTTCAAAAATACCCCGAGTCTGTTATTAAATTGCAGCATGTTTGTGTAACTCAACAGTTAGAGAACTGAGTGCAGTTATTTTTTCCTAAACTGTTAATTATTTTTTAATGTTTACGTATTATATAGGAGGTGGGAACGCTTAATTGCAACTGCTGCTAATAATACGGACACAAGATAATTTACGTAATGAGTAGTGGAGATATTGGTATGACGCGTGGTGGTGTTGCAGCTTTGAGCAGCAGTCAACAAAACAAAGATCCCTAAGTGCATTATTCTTTATACACATCGGGAGTGCCTCTGAAAAAAATAATGTTCCCGTTAAACGGTGCAAATATAATTTACTACTGACTGTAAGCACGATGTAATGCACAATGTTTTTTTAAATCTTTCTCATTTTTTTAATGTATTAATAACGTTTTAATTAATAAACCCTTTCTGGTTGAACTAGCCTCGTCTGTCACCGTCCGGCGCCACCAGCGCCGCTTCCCCGGAGCAGGAAAAGGCGGCGGGCGGTAGCGGAGGGTACGCTCCGGCCGGGCTCAGCCGGCGGGCGGGGCAGCGAGCCGGGACTGCA
>VZRS01005878.1:0-16165 GCA_013398055.1 Ifrita kowaldi
GCCGGGCCGGGCCGGGCCACGGGGCGGGTCACCGGGGTCGGGTCCTCCCTCGCTGCCGTGTCCTGCAGCCGTGACCGAGACTCGCCCCCGGCGGAGCCTCACGGGGCTGGCGCAGCGAGGCCGCGTTCGGGTGGCACCCGGGAGTGGGGGGCGGTGGGGATCGGTGCGCGGGCAGGGCGGGCAGCGCGTTCCCGCAGCCCATCCCGGCCGGGGCCGCGGCGCTGAGCGGGGCCATCCCGCAGGTGAAGCTCACCCAGGAGCTGCGGGTCCATCTCCTGGAGCAGCTGTCGGGCCTGCAGAGCAAGCAGCAGCGGGACGCCGAGCTGCTGGAGGACATCAGGTAGGGCCCACATATGTGACACCAGGGTCGAGCCGAGACCGGGCAGCTCATCCCACGTGTGTGTGTGTATGTGTGTGTGTGTGTTTGTGTCCCCAGGCTGAGACCGGGCAGCTCATCCCACCAGTGTGTGTGTCCCCAAGCTGAGGTCAGACAGCTCATTCGACTGCTGTGTGTGTGTCCCTGAGCTGAGACCACGCAGCTCATTGCACGGGTGGGCCAGGGACCGGGCACGGCTCACCTTGAGCCTGTCACCTCGAGGTCATGGGCTCCATCCCCCACTGGGGTGGCCTGGTGGGGACAGGAGGGTGACAGGGGGTGATGGTGGCAGGGAGGGATGGCCCATCCCTGCCCCTCTCCGTGTCCCCTCTCCCCCCAGGTCCTACAGCAAGCAGAGGGCCACCATTGACAGGGAGTACGGGCAGGTAAGGAGATGCCACGGGATTCAGGATCAACGCCCTGGGGAGGCCCAGGCCCCATCCTGCCTGTGGGGCAGGAGCTGGGCACAGCCCCACACCGGCAATGGGCAGCCTCGGAAATTATCCGAGCGTGGCAGCTCCGTGCTGGCCCCGGAGGGTGGTGGCAGATGGTTCATCCTGCCGGGAGGACCCTGACCACGTTCCACACCCGCTGGGGGC
Organism: Ifrita kowaldi; assembly: GCA_013398055.1. Lineage (NCBI taxonomy): Eukaryota > Metazoa > Chordata > Aves > Passeriformes > Cinclosomatidae > Ifrita > Ifrita kowaldi. The sequence goes on from VZRS01005878.1 coordinate 976, forward strand.
TCTGCTGAGCACGGCATGGCCCCAACCTTCGGTATTTTGGGAGCCAGGACTGAAAACCTTGTGGGGGGAGGAAACCGCTGGGCTCTGCTGTCTGCTGGGTCATCGCAGGGCGCTGCTCTGAAATGTCAGAGCTTGGTTTTGCTGGGAGATGTCCCTGCAGCTTCCCTTGGGGACACCCTGCAGCAGAATCGTGTCCCCCCCTTCTTGCAGCTGGTCACCGTGCCACCCCCCTCCCTCACACCCCCCAGGCTGGGGGTGACCGTCCCCCCAGGGTTGGGGTCTTGCTGTGCTTGGCTTTGCTGGGAGCTTCTCTACTCTGTCTCTGTAGCCACTGTCCCTCGCTGGTGTCCCCTTGCAGGTGCTCTGTCCCAAAAGCCACAGCGGGGGGGTCCTGTCATTGTGGTGGCTGCTCCCCAAAAAGGTTTTCTCATGGGGAGCACGATGGGATTCCTGCTGATGCTGAGCCACGGGGATGTGTGTGTCTGTTCTGGGGGAACACATGTGTGTCCCCAGGTCCATGGGGTGGACAGCCGGGGTGGGGGAGCCCAGTTTTGGGCCCTGAGTGGGGTGGGAGGTGCTCGGCAGGGTCGGGGAATGCCGGTGATGCCGGGTCTGTCCGCAGGCGCTGCAGAGGCTGGCGAGCCAGTTCGTGAAGAGAGACTGGCAGCGGGGCCGTGGCGAGGCTGGCGACTCCAGGTGGGCTGGGGACAGGGACAGGGCTGGGGACAAGCAGCTGGGGCTGGCTATGCCCATCTATGGCCCTCCTAGCCTGGAGATCTTAATGCCAACCAGGATTTGGGTGTCACCGGGGTGTAGCTGTGGGTGGGATGTCCCCAGCTTCAGAGCCCTGCTGGGACTGGGAGTGCTGGCGGTCCTGCTGGGCACCCCTGAAAGCTGGCAAGGGGTACCCGGTCCTGCGTGAACCCCGTGCCCACAGGAGCGTGGCCGCTGTCTGGAAGGGCGTCATCGAGGGGACAGCACACGCCGGGCAGGTCCGCGTCACCGCCTCCGAGAGCTACCGCGCCCTGGCCGCCGAGGCCGCCCGCAGCGCCCGCCTCTCCAAGGAGAGGACCCTCAAGAAGGTACCAGGGCAAGGACATGTCCCCTGTGGCCAGGGCAGTGGGGACAGCTGTCCCCCCCGGCTGACGCTCCCCGCAGGGCATCGAGCGGCTGCAGAAGGCGCAGGCGGAGCTGCTGGAGACGGTGAGGGAGCTGGACAAGGCGAAGAAGCAGTTCAGCCACCTCCAGCGCAGCAGCGAGGTGGCCAAGGACAAGGCGGCCGATGTGGAGGCGCGGTGAGTGGGGGGCACGGAGCTGGGGGGCTGCTGTGGCTGCGGGGTGGTCTCACACCCCCTTCCCATCCTCCCCAGCCTCCGGAAGAGCGACCGGCGGATATTTCACACCAAGGCCAGTCTGCAAAAGCTCAGTGCCAAGGTCAGTGGCGCGGGGGTTGGCAGGGTACCCAAGTGGGCGGATGCAGGGGGACACGGAGCACCATAACCGTGCTGTCCCCGTCCCCACAGTTCTCAGCGCGACTGGCCGAGCACTCGAGGCAGCTGGCAGGGGTGCAGAACGAGTACAGCTTCGCCCTGGTGTCTGCCACTGCCCACCTGGAGCACTACCAGCGCGTGGAGCTGCCCGCAGCCATGCAGGTAGGGCCTGCCCAGACCCCCCCGTGCCCCATCCCCAGGGTCCCACAAGGAGCATCCTCCCAGTGCCACTGCGAGGGGGGCAGCAGGGAGGGTCCTGCTGGTGCAGGGTCAGGGCTGGCTGCCCTGGGGGGGTCAGGGATGCTCCAGTGGGAGGATGTGGCAGTGCTGGGGGTGGGAGGATGTGGCAGTGCTGGGGGGGGTCCCACCCACTTTCCCCCAGGCACTGGGGGGGTTCCCACCCGCTTTCCCCCAGGCACTGGACGGGGACCTCTACGAGCGGCTCCGGGAGCACTTGTCGGCCGCCAGCCGGACGGAGGTGGAGACCTGCTGGGCCACCCGGGACTGGTTCCAGGGCGTTGTGGAGGCATCCACGCGGGTAACGGCACTGTCCCGCGAGCTGGGTGGGACGGGAGGGCACAGGGGAGCCCCCCAGCCCCACGCTGCTCTCTGCTGCAGGTGTGCCGGGAGCAGGACCTCCTCCTCTTCCTGCAGGACCACCCTGCCTTCTCCCTCGCGCCCGAGCAGCGCTTCCAGCTCGCCGGGGTGGAGGAGGTGAGTGGAGGGGGAGCATTACAGCCAGGTGGGGTCTGCACAGCCTTTGTCACCCCCGTGTCCTTGCCCAGGTGTGCCTGCTGCCACCAGCAGACGACGGAGCCAGCCTGGAGAAGGAGGCGCGGCGCTGGGCCACGCGGGTGGCCCGGGACCGCAAGAACAGGGCACACAGCGAGGAGGTGGGTGTTGTCCTGTGCCACGGAGCGCTGGGGGGCTCAGGGAGGGGCTTTTCCAGCCCCTCACCAGCTGCTACCCCCCTCTGAGCCGTGGGTGCCCGCCCAGGTGCTGCAGCGGCTGGAGGCCAGGCGGCAGCAGGGGCCGGAGGCGGAAGCGGCGGCCGTGGAGCGGCAGATGGAAGAAGCCAGGGAAAACATCCGGAAGGCGGAGGTGGGTCCCCCAGTCAGGGGGTTTGGGGTGGCTTTGAGGTCTGTCACCCCCAGGATGGGGCATGCAGGGACAGGGAGCGGTGGTGGCCGGGATGCTGCACTTGGGGTGTGGTGCTGAGGATGCCACCACGCTGGGGACGGGGTCTGTGGGGATGAACACCCCTGGAGGTGTCCCGTGGACTGTGACAATGTGTGGTGTCCCCAGGTGAGCCGAGTGAAGGCCGAGGCACGGCTGGCACTGCTGCGGGCAGCAGGGCTGGATGTGGACGCCTGGCTGGCCGGGGCCATGGTGGGGACAGGCGAGGAGACCCCCACGGGGCTGGACCTGGCCGAGTTCGATGACTACGAGGACAGCGATGAGCCGGACGAGGACGATGAGCCTGGGCCTGCTGCTCGCACCTACCCCTACACCTGCCGGGTGATCTTTGGCTACCAGGTATGGATGGCCCTGCCTGCCTGGCCCTCACCCTGCCTGCCCAGGGATGGCACCTCAGCCTCTCTGCCACTTTGTCCCCGTCTCCTGCAGGGCTGCCAGGCAGACGAGCTGTCCATCAGCCAGGGCGAGGAGCTGGAGATCATCGAGGACGGTGACGCAGAGGAGTGGGTGAAGGTGGGAGCGGGCTGAGCCCCCCTCCATGCTGGGGGACACCTTTTGGAGGTCCCCAGGCTGTCCTCACTCTGGAACCTGGGATGTTCACGTGGTTTCTGCCTCCTCAGGCTCGGAACAAGGCAGGGCAGGTCGGCTACGTCCCCGAAAAGTACCTGCTGTCCCTGGGGTGCGACTCAGGGGCTGGGCTCGGCCCCCCGGGCCCCTCTGCCTTGCACCGCCAGCTCTCCAGCATCATGGCTGCAGAACTGGTGCTGGAGCCTGGAGGTGGGTGCTGGGCATCACCCCCGCCCCAGGGACGGGGACGGGACCCAGAGGGTGCTGAGGCCCATCCCCACCCTGCCCCCAGCCTGGCTGGTGCGAGCCCTGTACGACTACGAGGGGCAGAGCCCCGAGGAGCTGAGTTTCCCCGAGGGGGCCATCATCCGGGTGCTGCCCCGCGCCGCCGGCGAGGTGGACGATGGCTTCTGGACCGGCGACTTCGACGGCCGCGTCGGCGTCTTCCCCTCCTTGGTGGTGGAGGAGCTCACCGGGGCCCGGGAGGCGGCCGGGCAGGTTGGTGGCAGGAGGGTCATTGTGTCACCTTGGCATGGGCCCCTCTTCCATGACTGCTGGGGTGGACACCCCCTTCCCACCGTTCCCATCCCTCCTGGCTGTGTCTTCCCAGGAGCTGCCGTCACCATCCCCTCCGCCCTTCTCCCCTCCTGGCCTCACGCCCGGGGCCAGCCTGGTCCCCAGCCCTGCTCCTGAGACAGCGCTGGGAGGTGAGTGCTGGGGGGACTGGGAAGGGACTGGGGGAGGCTGGAAAGCCAGGCTGAGCTGCCGGGCCCTCCCAGGTTGCCGGCAGGATGGCACGGGCAGCAGGCAGAGCTCTCCGGACCTGGCAGCCACCCGCCTGCGGCCGGTAAGCCACATCACAGGGATGCTGTGACTCCAAAACCTGCCCCAGCCCTTCCGTGATGGAGCCACCCGTGTGTTTTGGGGGGGCCTGAAGGGGGATGAGTGGCCTCAGCACGTTGGCACCACTTCTCTCCCCTTCCCTTTCCCTCTCCTCTCCTCTCCCTCTCCGCAGCTCCGTGCGCCGCCCCCGCCGCCCGGCAGAGCCCCCGAGCCCGACCCCGAGCTGCACTTCAGCTGACCCTGTGGGTTCCCCCAGCCCCCTTCCCCCAAAAAGCTTTGCCCAAGCAAAGTCCCACAGGCTGCTGTCCCAGCAGCAGGGGCTGCTGCTGCCCCGTGCCCCGAGCTGGTCTCTTCAGGGGCTGCATCCTGCCCAGTGCTGCTTGCAGAGTGGTCCTGCATCCCACTCCAGCACCCAGAACCCCTTTTTTGGGGTGCCCAGTGCCACAGCCAGGCCCCATTTCACCCCCCTCTTGCCTCTGCCCTTCCCGCCTGGCATCGCCCGTGCACCCCCAGCACAGCCGTGGTTCCTGGGGGGCTCATCCCTGGACCCTGCCGGCCCCCACAGCACCTCCCCACAAGGCAGGAGTGGGTTGGGGGGTCTGTTCCCAATAAATCCAGCTGGCCCTGGCGAGGGGTTCAGCAGCTTTAATGGTTGTAGCTCGTCTATGTACAGGGCGTTACACACCGAAGCTCTGGCGCGGCCCCGGGGCTGCCCCCTGGCCTGGCCGGGGCTATCCCGCCCCCAAGGCCGGGCTCCGGCCCCTCCCGTGCCGGGATGGGGCTGGAAGCGCCTCTCTCCGCCAGCATCTCCCAGGGAGCTGCGGGGTCCCCCGCCGGTGCAGGATTTGTGCCTGTGCCCGCTCTGCGTGGCAGGGGTGCCCGGGGAGGGCTGTGCTCTGTGCCGAGCGTGCCGGGTGGGCGGGGGGGTGCTCGAGCCGCTGCCTCCATCCCTTCCCCTCGCCGCGGCCCTCTCCGATCCTTCCCCCGGAGCTGGGGGGCCGCGGGGGCCGGGGGGACCGCGGGCTCCGGGTGCTGTGCTGCCCCTGCCAGGCCCGAGGGTCCCCCGGGGGGGTCTCCGGGGCGGGTGCGGTGGGTGGGACTCGGGTACCTATTGCCGATGGGATGAAGGCCGGCGCCGAGCGCGGTTGTCGGTGGCGCCGGCGCGTCGCTCCGGCCATGCCAAGCGCGTAGCTGCCCACCCGGGGCCGGGGCCGGCTGCCCCGCGGCTGCCCCACGGCAGAGCCCCCAGCCCCGAGGGGTGCGGGGGCTGCGCGCCTCCCGTCCACGCTCCAGCCGGGAGCGGAGAGGAGCTGCGGGGAGAGGGGAAGGATCAGGGTTGTCCGCCACAGCCACGGCACCTCCCCGCCACCCGCAAATGGGATTTCCCGGCGTCACCGCCTGTGAAATCCCCGGTCGCTTCCCGACCCCCTGGAGAAGGGTTTCGTCCTCTCTCCATCTCCAGCACCCAGCTGAGACCCACCAGCGCAGGGACACTGCCGGTGCCCTCCCGCATCCCCCCCACCCCGGCCACTGTCCCAGGGACAGGGGACAAGCACTCACGTCACACGCGGTCCTGCTCCGCGGCGCTGGGCTCCTGTGGGATGGAGGAGGGATGTCAGTGCTCCCATGGGAGCGGGGGGCTGGGCTGGGGGTCTCCCTCGGCCACTGAGCAGAACCCCCCTGAGTCTCCAGGGGCGGCTACAGCCCAGGCCCCATCTCTGCCCTTCCCCATCACCTGCAGGACACGATGAGGAGCAGCCAACAACCCTCGTGCTGGCTCTGACTGCGACTGAGGGGATGGGGCAGGGTTCAAGTGGCACCAGGGCTTGGCGACAAACATCCCAGGGAGGTGCCACCACCGTTCTCCTGGGACCCCATGTCCTGGAGCACCCCAGCACCACATGCAAGAGCCTGGCACTGCAGAGGGGACAGACATCACCGTGTCCCTGGGCTTGCCCTGCACAAAACTGCTTCCCCGGGGATCAGAGGGATCACCCAAGGTTCAGTGGGACATGGGAGGACCTGTCACCACCTCCCCAGGTGTCTGTGGAAGGGCTGCAGCCCATCAGCTCTGTCCTGCCTGGCTGCCATGGGCTGCCCTTCTCCGTGACACAGCTCAAACCTCCCAGCCTGGTCACCGGAAAGCAAAGAGGGAAACAGTGGGATCCTGCTTTGTCCTTATCCAGCATCCAGCCAGGCACCTTTCCCAGGGCTCCCCTGTGCTGACCCAGTCCTACCCCATCCCACCCCCTGCCAAGGGCTGCTGGCATGTGCATGGGCCGTGCCCAGCCCGTGGAGCTCCAGCAGAATCAGCCCCAGGGGATCTCCGTGCCTTTGAAGCACGCCAGGAATTTTACCCAGGCATTTGGCTTCCTTTTCATCCAAGGGCTTTGCCCTGGCGCTGGTTTTGTGAGGCAAGTCAAGGCCAGCTCTTGGGGCTGCTGGCATCACACAGGGGGTGTTTCCCAGCCCCCTTCCCTGAAAATCACCTTTCCCCAGCTGCAGAACCATGGATGAGTGCGTGAGCCTGTGAGCGAAATGCTGGGTGTCTGAACCACCAGCAGCAGCCTCATTTGCTCACTGGTAACAGCACAGAGGCAATTCCAGGGAGAAAATCCCCCTGGAGTTCTCTAACCCCTCCGGCAAGGTGGTTGGGTGGGATATTGGGAGATACCAGGGTGCTGGCAGCTCCAGGCAGGGCAGGCCATCCTCCTCTCTGAGCACAGCTCCTCAGGAGCAGGGAAAAACAGCCAAAAAATTACCACTTGGCTTCACCATTTCCTGGCCTTCAAGGTGAGAAAGGCTCCTGGAGAAATCTATCCCTGCCTGTTCCTTGCTGGCCACGTTGGGCCCTGTTGAGTCTACAGGGTTTTGGGGACACCACGGGCACCAGTGGAGCTCTCCCAGGCCAAAATCCCAATGGATGTCCCCAAAGAGCTCAGCCACAATGGAGAAGGAGTCCCAAGGGGCACTGGCAGTACCCGCACTGCCCCTGAAGCGGGGTGGGACCTGTCACAGTCACTCCACCGCCTCAGACACTGGAAAATGGGAGGGAAAAAGCAATCCCCCTCCAGCCCAGGGGACCACCTGGGAACCAGGAGGAGGAGGAACATACCTGCTGCCTCCCGTCCTCCCCTCCGGGCTGTTTCCTGCTGCTGTCGTCTCTCCCCAACTCCTCGGCCTGTTCCTGCAGACTCAGGCTCCCGTGGATATCCGACACTTCATCTGCCGACTCCAGTCCGATCTCCTCCAGGCAGATGCCGGCTCCTTCCCTTGCCAGCTCTCCTGGGATGCTGGGACTCGACCCTCCCAGCGCCGGCAGGCTCAGGAGCCTCTGCTGGCGGCTCGAGCTCCCGGGAGCAGCGCCAGCATCCTGCAGGGACGCCGCCGTGCCGAGCCCCACCGGGCTGGAGCCCGCGCCCGCCCGCCGGCTGTCACGGGTGCCGGAGCTGGCTGGTGTGTTCACGGCTGGGCTGGCGGAGAGGCTCTGCTCAGCATCTCTGCCGCTCTGGGTGCCCGTCTGGATGGCTCCGTTCTGCAGGCCACCCGTGGGGACAGTCCCGTTGGGAGCCCGCTCCCGCTGGAGCCGCTCGCTGCTGCGCTCCAGCTCCTCCGTGCTCGGCTGCCGGCTGCCGGCGCGCAGGGCACCGTCCTGCTGCTCCTGGACCGGGGGTTTCTTCCCGATGTGCGTGACACGGAACCTGGAATGGGGGCAGGACAGAGCGGAGTCCTTTCCCTGCTGTCCCACAGCTGGATTCCCGGCCTGCCTGTACTTCCAGCCCCGGATCTCCTCTCTTTGCCGTCATCTCCAACCTTTCAGACCCAGTCACCCCCATGCAAGCCCTGACCCGGAACTCATTTTTTCCTCCTTTTTGTGCATAACGAACAGAAAGAGAAGGATGGAAAGCTCAGTCCAGATCTTGGCTGGGGCAGAGCTTGTCCTCCCAGCAGCAGGATGGATCAGAGCTCTTGGAAATGCTCCGAGACACAACCGGGATGACAGGGTGCCCTAAGTGAGGGCAGGGACAGGGCTTTGGCAGTGATTTGGGTACAGGGATCAAAGGCTGAAGCAGTTGTTTGGCTAAAATCTGCCAGAGTACATTTTGCACCGTCCCCTGGAGGGACGGATGGTGCCTGAGTGGTTCACCAAGGTCCCACCATGAGCAGGTAACAGCTCAGAGCTCCGGGGTGGGCAGGAGGAAATCTGAAGAAATGGGTCTGACACCCTCCAAGGGTGGGTTAATAACCAGAGGTGATGCAATATTGCACGTGGGGAGAATAGAGGAGTTAGGGATCATGGACTCATGGAATGGCTTGGGTTGGAAGGAGGTCCTAAAAGATCACCCAGTCCCACCACCTGCCATGGGCAGGGACACCTTCCCCCCAACCAGGCTGCTCCAAGCCCCATCCAACCCGGCCTTGAACACTTCCAGGGATGAAGCAGCCACAGCTTCTCTGGTGAACCTGTGCCAGGGCCTCACCACCAATTTCTTCCCATCTAACCCTGCCCTCTGGCACTGGGAAACCGTTCACCCTGGTCCTGTCACTCTGTGCCCTTGTCCCCAGTCCCTCTCCAGCCCTCTTGGAGCCCCTTTAGCGCGTCAGCAAAGCCTGACTTGTCCCCAGTCCCTCTCCAGCCCTCTTGGAGCCCCTTTAGCGCGTCAGCAAAGCCTGAAAATCTGAATTGTGCTGGTGCTGACTGTGACACACCGTGACTCCTCCTCAGCAGCCCTGCCAGCCGCTGCTGGACCAGCAGACAGGAAATCTCTTCCACAGTGAGCTGGTGTCCACCAGCCAGAGCACTCCAATCCCACCACTGCGACCTCGTGCAGCCCATGGCTCACCCACACCCGCTCTCCCTGCGCTCGGATTGCGCGTGGAAAAGCTGCTGATGGATCTGGCTCTGCTGAGGTTCAGCCCTGTCAGTGTCAGGGCAAAGCACAGTTTCAGAAAGTTCAAGTACTGCTGGTGTGGAAAGAAGAGCAAGAGCCAAAGGTAAGCACGTGGCAGCACTGCTGTTCCAAAGGAAGGAGCAGAGAGGTCCAAAAGATAAGAGCAGACACCAGGTGAGTTGGCAGAGATGAAGGAGACCATTTCCAGGCTGGAACCCAGCCTGTGGACAGCACCAACCCCTCAGCATCGTGGTCAGAAAGCTGCTCAGGATTGGGAGGGTCACGAGGAGAAACACTCCAGCTCCAGAGGAGGCTCCCACAGCACTGCTCGGGTCAGGCCAAGCAGCAGCAAATGTGACCTTTCAGGTCTCTCCAGATGTTTGGAGATAAGACACCAGCGCTGCGATTTGGGAAGACCAAAGAATGTTCTGGTCCTGAAGAGGGACAGGGAGGTGACACGAGCGACAGGATCATTTCTCGGTAATGGCACTGCACAGTGTCAGCCTGGAAGAGTCGGGAGTGGATTCAGAGGGCAGGAAGGGTCCGGTCTGGAGAGAGCACAAGAGGAAACGTAGCCAACCTCTGGCTGGGGAGGGAAAGCAGCAGAGTCCTGGCTGGCTGCCTCAGCAGCAGCCCTGAGGCCTTGGGTTCAGTGGGATGTGACACACTGGTGGGGCTGAGGGTCACACATGGATGTTTTATGGACAAGCCCTGCCACTGACTACGAGTGGTTTGGGGAAAACACTGAGCTGAGTGGTAAATCAGAGTGCTAAATCGTCCTATAACATACGAGTATGGATAGTATCACCCGGATTGCTGCAGAAGTTTAGAACAACTGAGGTGCAAAAAGCCCTCAGGAGGTCTCCACCCCAGTCCCCTGCTCATGCCTGGGCACCCTCCCACCCTCAAGCAATTTGCTCTGAGCCCTGTCCAGACAGGTTTTGGAAATCTTCAAGGGTGAAGATTCCTCCACTCTTCGGGGCCCTGTCGAGGGCTGCACCATTCTCATGGCAGAACAGTTTTTCCTTGCATCTTTTCTGGATTTCTCTTGTTGTAACCCATGGCCATTGCCTCTTGTCCTTCCCAGTGCATCTCTGAGGATAGTCTGGTTCCATCTTTGTTTAAACTCCACCCACCCTTTGGGAAGTGTTAGAGGACAATTAGATCATCCCTTTCTAATTCTCCAGGCTAAAAAAGCCTCCTCAGGTGCCCCACACTCCAGCCCTGGATGATCTTGGTGGACCTCCACAGCTCCCATCCTTTCCACTCCTCAGGGATGAGCCTGTGCCTACCAGGACCGGGGCTCATTCCATGGAGGAGGGGGCTGGACTCTCAACCACTGCATCCCAGGCAAAAAAACCACCAAAACTAAAGGAGAGCAAGACCTGAGGGTGTGTCCTTAACCCCAGGGGTGGGTTAAAGAAGCCCTGTTTTGTAGGGTCAGTGCTGAGTCAAAGCACTCCAAGATATTTGCCGTAAATAAGACACGGGAAGGGCAGTCCTGGAAAAGCCATCCAGGATCTGGAAGAGCAAAGGGGCCAGCTTGGAAATAAGCAGCAGGGTCTGGAGGTGGGATGGCAGCTCATGGGCACATGGGTCCCTCAGCAGTTGGACCTTGTACCAAAGAGATTCGGGATTGCAAATGAAGCCTTGGAGAGATGGGGTGAGTGCCCTGTGGAGAAGGCTGCTGTGGCAGGGGATATTAACAGGGATAAAGAGGAAAAAACAGGATTTGAGGGGAGGTGCCTTTGGGAAAGGAAACCATCTTCTCCAGCACGCCGAGCTGAGTGAGAGGAGACCGGGAAGAGCACGGACAAAGGACACGGAGGAGTGGATGGAGCTGGGCACCAGCCAGGGAGTGAATTAGCGGTGAGTGAGCAACTGTGCAGAGCCCTGGCTCACCGGGCACCACCTCCAAGGACAGCAATGGGCACGGAGGGAACCAGGAGCTGGCAGTGCCCACAGGATGTGATCTGAGCTGCAGTTGGGTCTGGGGAGGTCCAGCAGGTCTCCCTGCTCCCCCAGCTCCCTGTAAAGCCCCAGCTCACCTCCCTGCTGAGGCTCCTGCCCGTGGCGGTGGAAAAATCCACACGACAGGACACAGGGAATGGCTTCCCACTGCCAGAGGGCAGGGCTGGATGGGATATTGGGAAGGAATTGTTCCCTGGGAGGGTGGGCAGGCCCTGGCACAGGGTGCCCAGAGCAGCTGTGGCTGCCCCTGGATCCCTGGCAGTGTCCAAGGCCAGGCTGGACATTGGGGCTTGGAGCAGCCTGGGACAGTGGGAGGTGTCCCTGCCCATGGCAGGGGTGGAACAAGATGAACTTTGAGGTCCCTTCCGGCCCAAACAATTCCGTGATTCCACGCCCACTCTGGCTCAGCATTCCCATGAAAGGACTGTCTCTCTGGACCACAACGTGAAGCTTCACCAAGGCTCAGGCCCAGAATGAAGATTCCACAGGATCTGAGCGTGACAGAGCTTTGTGTCTCACCGGGGTGGCCATCCAGGGACCAGCAGTTGCTGTCACCCTGCCCCAGTCACTGCAGCCGGAGGGAGCCAAGCCCTGGAAGACTTTCCTAACCCTTTTCTGCTGGGGAATGGGGCAACGTGGGTGAGCCTCTAGATTGTTCTACAGGTTAGTGACTACACAGAGACCACAGGAGGCTCAGGAAGTCCCTTGAGGTGAAACCAGGTGGGGGCTGGAGAGCATTTGTGGGAAGTATCAGGAACACTCCCCTATTCTTACCCTGCTGCCGTGTCATCTAATTACAGACATGGCTGGAGGCAGCCACCTGGAGCAGCACGGCCACTCCGTCATTCTCAGGAGGTGGTGACTCGCACCTGGGACATGCTGTCCCCTCTGCCCCCCCTAATGAGGTCCCTAAAGCCCCCAGTTGGGCAGCAAGGGCCCTGCTTGCACCGAGCTGGGACAGCGGGCTCTGAAAGGACACGGCCCTGGGGCTGTGCCCAGCACTGACTCAGCAGGAAAACCCAGCTTGAGTCACCTTCCTGGAGAAGGAGGGAAGCCACCAGTGCACCACAGCCTGCCACACACCACAGGCATTTCCAGGTGCAGGAGCCACCTGGGTCCCCAGGAGCTCCAGCTACAGATGCTGCTGCTGGGGCATCTCAACGGGGAACAGCAAGAGGGAGCCTGGCCTGGGGCGAGCGGGGAAGGAACAGGAGGACTGAGGAGACCCTGTGGAGCTCATTGCAGCAGGGAAATGTCTGGCAAAGCTCATTTGGGTACCTGCCCACTGAGAAGACGGTGGTCTCTCCGGGATGCAGCCGGCTTTTGCCCTCCTTGGACCGGCCCTGGCGCTGCAGCGGGTGCCTCTTCCTCTTGCTGCAGTGGATGCAGGGGGCCTGCGTGGAGCCCAGGTGCACCGTGTGGTGATGTGGGGGGCCCCCGTCCTGGCTGCTGCTGTGGGGACAAAGGCTGCAACGGAAGGACATGACAGGTTCTGTCACCTGGGGGAAGGAGTCCCAACCCTGGTGCAGCCCCACTGCAGCAAGCCCTGCGAGCAGCAGCTCTGGGGGGATGCTCTGCTGAGGACAGGAATGAGGGAGAGCTGTTCCACTTGGCAGGGGGGTGAAGCACTCCTCAAAACCCTCGGGAGAGCAGGACTCCTCGTTGGGAAGATGCTTTTTAACAGCCAGAAAGGAGCTGCTCGTCCCTCACTCTGCAGCGGCCACAAGCTGCTCTACGCCTCCCTCACCTGGGCACCGGCACTGGCACGTCCCCTTCAGTTTCCCCCAGCATCTCCTTGAGGGCCTCCACATTTGCTGAAGAGAGAGGGGAGAAACAGGAATGCATCAGCCAAAGTGGTCAGCACGGCTCGGGGCCGGCCCGTGGAAGTGCTCACCTTGGTTTTGGATGATGCATTTCACGATCTTCTCCACGGTGTCGTCGTTCTTCTCTTCTTCATCTGAAAAGAGACAACGTGGCACTGAGGGCTGGGATTCGGGGGCTCCGCTCACTCATCCCTTCCCAGGAGCAGCTGCATCAGCAGAGACGCTGGAGAAGCCTCGTGTCCCCTGTCACACTGGGAAGCCACTGGGGAACACCGGATCCCTCATCCTGGAAAAGAAATGGCTGAGCCAGCAGCTGCATGTACAGGGAGAGGGGGTTGTGGTGCTCCTTCAGAGCTGGGGAGCATCTGGAGAAATGAGCGGGAAGCAGATTCCTAAAAGCTGAAAGAGGAGGGTCCTTGTCCAGCCCTGGAGCCCCTGGCTGCAGGATGCTGCAAGTGCTCAAGGCTCCGAGGGTAAACAGAAAATAAACCCACTGGGACCCGTTAAACACAGAAACAGGGAAGACACAATGATGGAGAGAGCCCCAGAGCTGCACACTGTTCACAGCTTAAAAGGCTGTTCTGAGGAATCCTGGCTGGTGCCTGCTCTGCTGTGGAATTCATCCACGGCGTTCATCTCAGCCTGCTTCCCGCCACTGTTGGAGGCAGGAGGCCTGGATGGATGAACCTCCAGCCCCGTCAGCAGTGTGAGAGGTTCCTGTAAGCAGGTTGGAGCTGTGGTCTGGCAGGCAGCTGCCTCCAAGGCTCAAGGGCTGCTACCGTGCTCTTGGAAGCCCATGGAGATGTTTCCCTGGGCTGTGGTATCTCCAGAGGGCAAAGCCCGTCCTGGAAGGTTCAGACAGTGTCTCCATGTCATGTACAGGCAGGACATTGAAGCCAGCTGAGCACATCCATGGACACCTGGAAGCTCTGGCTGCGTCCGTGGGTGAGCCGGAGGAGCCGCGCTCCCCTCCTGTGCACAGGCAGTGGCAGCAGGAGGTGCTGATCCTCCCAAGCGCTGCCGATGGCACGCGGGAGCTGGGGGAGTTCTGTAGCACCATGTGGCTGCTCTCAGCCTGGGAGGCAGCCGGAGGAATGTGTGTTCCCCACTTCAGCAGAGGCTCAGGAAACCACCAAACGACAGAGCGCGCTTGGGGCCAGGCACCCACGCTCGATGCGGCAGTGACTTCCCAATCCAACCACCCCAGAGCGACTGACAGTGGCCTGAAGCGATGGAAAAAATTCCCTAAAGGTGCCTTCCTAGCATGGGGATCACGGAAACACACACCCCTGTTTCTCTGGTCTGCATGAACACAGCAGGGACTAGAAGAAGGCATGACCCATAGCAAACACCAGCTGGGCTCCATGCCAGACATCCTAATGCCAGAGGGGCAGAGGGACTGTTCCAGCTGGGAGAGGTTTTCCACGAGGGAGCAGGGATCGTGAGTGAGACGCCAGGGATTCAGCAAGTCCTGGATGTTCATCAGAATTACGTTTGGGTGGTAATGCTCCTTTGGGAAGGGCCAGGCACTGGTTCCCACCTGCCTGTCACCACCAGGCTTTGTCAGCTCGTGGATCAGAGGGATCCCTGGCCCTCACACTCCCAATCCCCAGGGAACACCGCGCTGCTCTCACCGCCCCAGCCCTTTTTCCCAACCCAGCCACACATGACAGGTAACCCTCGCAGCCCCATCCCACATCCCAGGTGTCAGAGGAGCACCAGCCCACAGCAGGCGAACAGCTGAGCCCCCACCGAGCCCCCATCGTCCCAGCACTCACCATCCTGGAGCTCCTCCACCCCATTTTTGTCATCTGGGTCAAGCTCGTCCCGGAAAGTCCGGCACCGGTAACCCTTCTTCTTCAGGACATGGCAGATCAGGAAACCCACCAGCCCCATGATGAAGAAGACAAGGACAAGGAGGAAGACCACAATGATGCTTTGCTGGGGATCCGACTCCCCATGGCTGGGGTGGTTATGGTCTGACATGCGGATCTAGGAGAAGGGGGAAGGCAGGTCAGAGCCGCGGCGCTCACCCCCACCCTGTGCCCATCCTCCCCCTCCTGCAGTGGGGCAAGCGGCAGCTCCCAGCCGCGGGTGGGCTGCCCGGGGCTCAGCCCGAGCCCCGCAAGGTCCGGCGCGGTGCGGGGCCGCACGGAGGACAGGAGCGGCCGGAGGTGGCTCCTCGCGGTCTGCCAAGGACACTGCTGCCCCGCACGGCCCCGGCGGGAGCATCCCAAGGGCAGCGGCGGCGGCAGCGTCCCCGCAGGCCCGCCGGCCCCGGGCTGCGGCGCTCCCCCGTCCCTTGCAGGCGGCTTCCCAAGGGCACCGGTGCCCCGGCCTGCCCGGGGCTCTGCGGCGGGCGGCATCCCCCGGCTCGCCCTTGCCGGAGGATGGCTGAGCATCCTCC
>VZRS01005881.1:0-25250 GCA_013398055.1 Ifrita kowaldi
GAATCCCCCCTCACCTGCTGGTCAGGATTCCTTTGGTGCAGCCCAGGATGATAAATGAGGAGAATGGATTGGAAACGACAAATGGATACAGAAAGCTGGGAATGAAACCAGGCACTTCTGCAAGAGAAGCTCACTGAAACCACTGAACCCCAGAACTCCTCTACCAAGGAAGATGCTTTTTGCAGAAACACTCATCTAATCCTTGGAGAAGTCTGCAACCAGAGGTAAATGATTTATTAAAGGTGAATAAAGGAGAAATAACAGCGGATGTCTGTGGCATGATCTGTGTATTCTTAAAAAATTGGTGTCAAAGGGAGGTAAAGACAATGGGAGAAAAAGCAAGATTTGAGTCAAAAGCCAGAAATACGGCCAAGTTTCGAAAGCATCTCCAGAATCAAAGAAAGGAAAATTTAATTTCCATGGAATTTTACATGGAATCATGGAATGGGTTGGGGTGGGAGGGACCTTAAAGCCCATCCAGGGCCACTCCTGCCATGGGCAGGGACACCTCCCACTGTCCCAGGCTGCTCCCAGCCCCGTCCAACCCAGCCTTGGGAAGTTCTGCTCTTTATCTTATAATCGTTGTGGGATGTGGGGGATCCTGTGGGAGTGAAGTGGGGAGAAAAATTCAGCCCTAGAATAGGAGCTTTCCTATCTGGGGAGGTGTGCAGGGAAATAGATTTATTTCCAGTTAGGAGCAGTTTTATTTCTGCCCTTACAGGAATATTTACAGGGAGGACTTGTAGAAGCATCCTTCAGACCCCTTGTGTGGTGTTCATGCTCCCGTTGTCACTCTGCGCCAGTCTGAACCAAACAAAAAACCTAAACCAAAACAAACAAACCCCAAACATCCAAAACAAAGAAGAATTACTCAATTTCTAGGAATGGCACTGTCAGAAACAGGCCCCCAGCTCAGGACTTTTGGAAACACCAGTTACGATTTTTAATCAGCTGCATCATTTTATCCCTTGTCTCTCCATCATTCAATAAAAATCAGGGGAAAACTGCTCCTGAGCGAGTCCCTGTGAGCCAACTCAGCCAGGGGCTCTGGGACCCCCTGACTCACATTCTCCACTGCCCAGTGGCTCACTGGGAGAACTGGGAGGGAACGTGGGCAAACCCCTCCTCACACCCAGCATCACTGTCTGGGAAAACGATGCTCTGGTCAGTGATTCAGCCCGGATCTGCAGTGCACAAAAAGAGACAATGGTTCGTTATCAGGACAATTCCTTTTGTCTGCAGGCTGTCCTGATTTCCCAGCTGCACTTACAGCTCAGGAATGTGAGCGTTCACGCCGGGGTTTTTGTGGCAACGTTGTGTACATCGAAAACATGAACAGGCTGTGGGGCAGGCGGGGATGGGGATGAGAGCAGGGTGAGGGATGGATTTAGGAGAGGCAGACAGAGTGTCACAGAATTATTAGAGTTGGAAAAGACCTCCAAGATCATCAAGTGCAACCTTCGATCAAACGCCCCAGTGCCACTAAACCAAGTGCCAGTTGTCCCTTAGTAAATAATTTCTTCCTCAGATCTGACCTAGATCTACCTTCCTTCAGCTTAAAGCCATTCCCTGGCTCCTGTCCCTGAATCCCTTGTCCCCAGTCCCTCTCCAGCTCTCCTGGAGCCCCCTCAGGCCCTGCAAGGGGCTCTGAGCACTCCCTGTGAACATCTGTTCAGTTTTTGAACACTTCCAGGGCTGGTGACTCCACCACTGCCTGTTGCAGTTCTTAACCATTCTTCCAGTGAATAAATTTCCAACCTGACCCTCCCATGGTGTGCCCAAAGGACGCTGCCACACTCGGTAAACAAGAGAACGTTCTCATTCTTGTTTTCCTGAGCGTAGGTTTTTTTTCAATTATTAAAAACTCCTTCTATTAAAATTGATTAATAATCATTCAAATTATTAAAAACTCCTCCTGTTAAAGCTTCCTTGATCCTATTTGCAGACCAGACTCTCATGCTGGAGGATTCCTCTCCTCTCCCGAGCAAGCACAGATGAGGCAGAGCCTGGTTCCGCCTCCCCTCCTGCAGCTGGAGCAGGGGCTGGAGCAGGATGGACCCTGGCACTCCCAGCAGGTGAGGAGGCACTCGGGGGCTGCAGCCTGGGCAGGCTGGACCCCTGCCGGGCTGAGCTGACTCCTTCAGGCAGCACTTGCTGAGCCGCCAAGGAAAATTTTGGTGAGACAGAGGCAGCTGAGTCCAGGAGGGAGCCTCGCCTGCAAGCAGAGCTCCTTGGGAGCAGGTTTGGGATCTCTTAGAGAGGAACAACTCCCGCGGAGAGCAGGCAGAGGCAGCTCTGGGCACACACGAGTTACTCCAGGAGCACCCAGCGGCTCCTCTCAGCACCCTGCTGCCGAGGGTGCCTGTGCCAGGAGGCTGCTGGAATGGGCGTTAGTGCCCAGGAATGCTGGCTGGGGTAGCCAGGAGGGAAGGTGCAGCAGCATGAGTTCACAGGGAAGGTATGATGAAGTCACCCAGCTTTATGAGAGATGAGCAGGGCCCGGAGCTCTGAGTCACAGCTGCGAACGCACCTGAGCACAGGGAAAGACTGAGGCACGGCCCTGGACCTCTGGTTCCTGCACAGAACTGCCCAAGAGAAAGGGAAACTGAAGCTTGAGAGGCAACTGAGCTGGAGGGACACGAGGATGGGGAAGGGTCTGGAGCAGCTGAGGGCACTTGGTGTGTCCAGCTGGAGCAGAGGACACTGAGGGCAGAGCTCAGGGATCTGCAGCTCCTCCCGAGGGGCAGCTCCGATCTCTGCTCCCTGGGACAGGGACAGCACCCAGGGAACGGCTGGAGCTGGGCCAGGGCAGGCTCAGGCTGGAGATGAGGGAAAGGTTCTTCCCCCAGAGGGTGCTGGGCACTGCCCAGGCTCCCCAGGGAATGGGCACGGCCCCGAGGCTGCCAGAGCTCCAGGAGCGTTTGGGCAGCGCTGCCAGGGATGCCCAGGGTGGGATTTGGGGTGTCTGTGCAGGGCTTGGGGCTGGAATCCATGATCCCTGTGGGTCCCTTCAGCTTAGGGTATTCTGTGGCTCCAAGATCCTGAGCCCAGATCCCCAGAGCAAGCCCAGCTACAAGGGACCAAGAGCTTTGAGGAAACCTCTGAGCTCAGCCTGAGGTTCCCAGGGACTCCAGACTCACTGCTGGCTCCCTGCTTTAGCAACCACGTGGAGAATGAAAAGGGTTTCAGAGTCCCTCAGTAACCCTCAGCTGTCCAGGGTGGCTCTGCAATGACCCCATGCCCCGGGCTGTCCTCGTTTCCTGCCCTGGGGGTACAACACAGCCCCGTGAGCCGTGCTGCTGCCACGCTGCCACCGCTGCTTGTGTGGCTGTGGCTGTAACCATCACCCAGCCAGGTGTGGACACTTCCCATCCTTTCCTACAAGAACTCAGCCTCCTCCAGCCCACAGCTTGAAATGTGTGGCAGGTAACGTGCTGTGGGCCCGGCTGCATTTGGGGTTTAGGTGCTGGCACATCCGGTGTGTTCATAATCCCGTGGTTATGTGTCACGGCAGAGGATCCTGTGGGCAGCACGTGGGGAAACGATTACTTAACGTGAAACCAAGATTAGGAGGTGTTTCCACAAAAGAGTCCTGCTCAGCCAGAAGAAAAGGGATCACCTGGGACAGTCTGTGGTCCTTCGTGTTTGAGTGTAAAAGCAAGGGATTTCTGGCAATGGTTGATCGCCTCACTGTTCACTCCTTTCCAGTGATCCCTAGCTTTGATTTTGACCTCCAGACACTGGAAATTTGAATTGCACACTCGTCTGCTCTAACGCATCACCAACAACCCCAATCAACCTTAAAAAGACCGAGATTTGGAGGTTGCTGGCAGCTGAACCTCCTCAGATGGGAGCTGGCACTGGAAAATGCCTCAGAGTTACTTGAAAAACAAATCTTTCGAAGATCTACCCCAGCAGCGTTGATTTGAAACAACCGATGCCGGTTGCAGTTCCAGAGACCCATGACATAAGATCTTTATAGCCTTGGGATCCCTCCAGCATTGTTGGGCAACTGGTTCAGCAGAATCATAAAAAATTATGTCTGATGATGTGGGAGAACCTTGGCACGAGAGCCCAACCCCTGGCCACGCTCACCCTTGGCAGAGGCAATTCCCAGTGGGGCTCTGGGGCACAGCAAAGATCCTGTGGGAAAGACTCTCCAAACACCTGAAGGTCCAGGGAAATTGTGGAGCAGAGTGTGTGTAAAAGGTGAAAAAAGATCTTTGGAGAAGCAACAGGAAAAGTAAAAAAAGAGGGGAGCAGCCCACTGGAAACAGGCTGGGTAGCACTGCAAGATCTGGAGGTTGTTGAGAGTTTTGTTGATATTATTTTTCCTGGGGTGACCTCAGAGCAGTGGGACAAATCCGAGCCTCCCTGCTGGGGGTGACCCTGTGCCTGCCCCTCCCTGCCCTCCTGCTCAGCAGATTTTCCATCCGCACCGGTGCCCCCGGGGCAGCTGAAAACAGAGAGGCCAATCCAGTTACATAACCACGCTGGACGGGCTGTGGTCAGCAGAGGCTTCCGGGGACATCTCCAGAGGCATCCGAGGCACGTGGGACTGACCCAGGGGCTGGGTGATTAAATGGGAAGCTCTGTGGGCACGGGAATGGCACCTGCCCCTTCTGTGCCACTTCCCTCCAGGGTTCAGGGCTCTTTTTAAGGTGTGAGATGATAAAAACGTTATTTTTGTAAGACAGGGAATGTGAGGCGTCAGCTGAAGTCACCTGGGACACAGCAGGGGCTGGGAGAGTCTCCAAAATCGTGGGGCCACAGCAGGAGCAGCTGAAGGAGCAGAGATGTCCCTGTGCCTCTCTTGTGGCTGTTTGTGGCTCAGGAGAGGGTTTGTGATTCACCCTTTGCTCTGCCACGAGCGGGGAGGGAGGAGGAAGGTCCCTTGTCCCACAGGAGAGGGTATCTCCCCTTTCCAGAAAACGGTGGCAGGGTAGAGGAAAATCCTCTTTTCTTGCACATTCAGAGCAAAGATGAAGTCAGGAGGGACAGAATTCCTCCCTCTCCTTCATCTGGGATCTCCTCTCACCAAAGTGTGACAGTGTGTGACTTCCTTAGCCACAAGGAGCAGGTCCTGAGCCTTCTTTAGCCACAAGGAACAGGCCTCGGGGCCAAGGAATGGGCCCCGTGGCCTCTTGGTGGAGGAGAGAAAGCACAGAAACCCAGGATGAGCCCCAGCTGTGCTGGGGGGCAGCTGCTGCTTGAGATGTGACCTTCTCGAGGAGCAGCTTCTGGAGTTGTGGCTCATCTATAGAGCGGAAAATGTTTGTGGGAGAGACGCTGTGGGATGGGACCTGCTGGAAGCCTCGTGACCCTCCCTGGAGCTCCACAGAGGGAGAAGGTGGCCAGCTGGGGTGTTCTGCTCTGTCTCACAGGCACTCAGGGATGAAAGACTCCCTGGATTTTCCTTTGCAGCCCCAGCTCCCAGCAGCCAGCAGATCCAGGCGTCTCCTGCAGGTGGGATGGCGTCCCAGGAACCTCGGCGAGATTTGGGAAAAACAGAGTGAGCAGAGTGTCCCCTCTGATCCAGCTCTGGCAGCACAAAGCTCAGGCGCCTCGGAGAGAGGGAGAATTTCCAAAGAGAACCCAGAGTCCTTCAGAACACGCTCTGGACAAAAGTATTAATGGAATTCCATGGATAGTCACCTCCTTTCTTTACCTTCCTTTCTTCCCCAGTGTTCCAAAGAGATTTCCAGCTCCATTCCAGACTTTAAGAAAAAGGAAGGAGAATCTCATCTGTAAACTCTGGATGTCTGCAGCCTCAACGAGCAGGACCGAACCCATCCTCACCCAAGTTCCTGGGATGTTCTCCCGTCCAGGTTCCAGGGACTCTTTGCTCTCATCCGACACTGCCCTCTCATGGAACAGCACGGATTCGCCATGCCCGAATTCCCCTCTGCGAGGGCAGCGGGAACGGGGGGGATTTACCTCTGGTGGGACGTGGGGAGCTCGTTCTGGATGTGGAGGGTCCTTGTTCCGATGCCACCCAGGGAGGCGGCCCCTGCAGCGGGGGTTCCGTGTCTTTGCCACGGCTCCTTCACCTGAGTTTTGTTCTGGGAACGAGGAGGCAGGACCAGGATGGGACATTCCACTGGGACATGCCAAGGGCTGATCCCAGAGGAGAATCACCTGGAAGATGGAAAAAATTGAGGAGGAAGGGCCATATCCTGGAAAACAGAGGGGAAGGCTACCAGAGGGTTGCTGATTTGCCAGGCTGGAAGTTTCTGGGAACTGCAAACATGTTGGATCCCCTTTTCCAAGAGAAATATTCCTGTGCCAGGAAATTCTTGAGCACAGAGACAGCCAGAGACAGCAGGGAAGAGGATGGGATGTAACACCTGAGCAGGACACAGGGCTGGAGACACCCTAAGGCCCCTTCCCATTATTTTACTCTTAATTATCCCACATTCCCATGAACTGTGCCCACAGTCCCTGCACTGCAAGCCTGGGATCAGCTGTGGTGGCCTTGCAGAGCTGCTGGTGTGACAATTTCCTCTGGGCACAAACTATTTTCTGGCGTTCGAGAAAGTTTGAGGCTCTGCTGGGCACAAGGACTGGGGCGAGGTGGACACTTGGACACTTGAGGGACAGCAAGAGCAGGAGGGACAGTGAGTGAAAGAATTTGGTTTGCAGGTCCCCGCTGATGAATAATTTGCTCCTGTGCAGGCTCTTTCCTCTTGCTAAGGCGGGACAGAGGAGACCTGGCAGAAGAAAGGGGAGAAATGAAAGATTCTTCCACTCAGGGCTGGTCAGGAGTTTTCCTTTCCATGGGAAGTGTTCAAGAAGCTCTGGAAACGCTTGGAGCTGACAGCACAGCAGCCCCTGCTCTCAGCCAAGGGCTGTCAGCTCTCAGCTGTGCTTGTTGCAGGAGAGGGATATCAGCTGCTCCCAGGACAGGTTGGATTCCAGGCTCTCGGGCCTCTCTCCCGCTGGGGTCGGAGTTTTCATTGATGTGATGGGAAAGCTTTTCCCCTGCAGATGCCTTTTGATTGCCTCCTGTCTCATTCCATCACGGAGGCACAGAAGTGAGGGATGGAAAGCACCTCTTGAGGTCACGAGGCTCTGCCTGTGCTCATCGAGACCACAGAGCAAGGCGGATCCAGGACATTCCTGTCGTGTTTCATGCACTGGCCACGAGTCCTGAGCCTGCAGTTGAACAAAATCATTCATTTAGGCACTACTCCAAGTGTCTTCCCCTCCCATGTGAGTCTTCATTTCCAGAGAATCGTTAAAACGTCTGTCATGAGGAGCTGGTTCCCTTTTCTAATTTCAGAGCACCTGGTGATGACGCAGCAGGAGCTCTCCTGGACTGCCAGGTGCTGCCCCTGCCCTGGTGCCCCCTGCCCCTGGCACTGTCCCAAGCATTCCCACTTCTGCTCAGAGGCCAGCTGGGGCTGGAGCCCTTCACATTCTGCCCACCCCTCGTTCTGCCTCTCCTGGACATCCCCCTTCCCATCAGCTCTGCTGGCCCACAGATGTCTCCCCCTCAGAGAAATCCTCCCTTGTGCCCGGTTCTCCAGCACCACTTTAATGAAATACAGCAGACGCTGATGGAGTTTTGCCCTCCTAAAAGCTGGGAGCCCGCGAGGCTGGCTCACTAAACTTTCAGGGAGAAAGAAATAAAAAGAAGATTAAAACCTACCAATAACTCCATCCAAAATTTCTCTTGTGCATTTGCCCAGTGAACAGAGTCAGGACAGTCCCAGTGACAGCTCTGCCATGTGAGCTGGGCATAATAATTAATTATTAATAATTCCCTGCTTTGCTCTATGATTACAAACATGAGCAGTGCCCAGAGACACAGTTCAAGTCCTGTCTCCCATTCTGAGAGGAACAGAGACCTGGAGTGCTCGTCCATAAAGGAATCCCTCAAAGTTTTGTTCCAAACACTGCCAGTTGTTTGGAATTCTGCCCTTGCAGCCAGCGGAGCATCACTGAAACTACAAACACGAGTGAAACCCGGTACAAACCCAAACCAGGCCTGTCCCAGTGCTGGCCTGGTTTCTCTGTTTTCCTTTCATCTGGGATTCAGGGTCTGAAAGAATTTCATTTTCAGCTCTCCATGGGCAAAGGGGGTGCATGGGAAGCACGTGTCCTCCACGGGCTGCTTGCCGAGCTCCTGCCGCCCTTGGGCTGCCCTGTGGTTGAGGGGTTGCATGGGAACCGTGGATGTGGTACCGCTGTGGGGCAGAGCTGTGGGGCTGAGCAGGAGCAGGGGTCCCTGGGTACAGAGTGTGGCCGAAGGTTGTGTTTGGGCAGATATTCATTCTTATCTCTAAAACCTCTCTGCCTGGCCTGAGCACCAGCACCATCCCTGCCCCTCTCCCCTCCAACCACCTGTGCCACAGCCGACGTGGTGAGTCTGGCACCAGCCCATGGGCCTCAGAGTGAGCAAAATCCCCTCTTGAGAGAGCTGGATGAACCCTGAGCCTCTCAGAAATGAATCCCAGCCAGGTGTTCTGCAGGACCCAGCCTTGGGGAACAGCTGAGTGGCCCCATGAGGTAACTTCACCGGGGAGCTCAAAGGTAAGGCCATAAAGGAAACCTTTGGCCAAGCCCAGAGGATCCAAGAGCCAAATCCTCCAGGAGCACAGACAGACAGGAAGTGCTCGGTGCAGCTGTGAACTCCCTTCTGGAAAGGACATTCAAAGAAAGCATCTGGAAGATCAAAGCCGGAGCCATAAAGGGCGAACTCTGTCCCCGTCCCAGCGCTGCAGCCTTGGCCGGGTGCGGACAGAGGGAGCGCTCAGGGTGAGAGATGCCAAGGAGAGAATAAATTAATTAACATTAACTCACCATCTGCACCCCTCCTGCGCCCCCAGAGGACCCCTCCCAGGCAGAGCAAGGCTCTGTGCACACTCAGGACCACACAGGGGTGTCCTGAATTCCTGGCGTGTCCTCCACAGGGAGATTCTCCCTGCCCACCCTGTCCCATCCCAGCTGAGCAGCTCCAAGCTTGCTCCCTTTGCACTCTGAGGGAAAATCTGGGATCCTGCTGTCCCACCCTGTGCTGTCCCTGCCCGTGAGGAGCAGACGCAGGACCAGGTGTCTTTCTGAGCACCTTGTGTGATGCAACACCCGCCAGGGCAGGACTCTGCCCCCCGGGCTCCTCAGAGAATGCTCCGAGCAGCTCCCAGCACCATTTCGGATGCCACACGTGTGAACGAGTGACTAAAAATACCAATCGATTCAAATGTGAGATCGTGTCAGATGGCACCTCCAACTGGTATCTGAAAATCCGAAGCCAGCAGTGCTGAAAGAGACGGGTTTGCCATCAGGAGAGAAGGGGCTGGAGTCTGCTGCCTCAACTCCCACAGTGCCCAGGAAAGGCAAAAAACACTTGAAAATACCTTTCCAAAAAGAGTCCTGCCTGTAGATGCAGCTCCTTGTTTTCCAAGGCTGTCCTGAAGCACAGACACGCTGAATGTTGTTTTCAAGATGCAAATTGCATTTCGCTTCCAGTGTCATTTAAATATATAAATACTGCTGAAGAAAACACACAAAATGTTGTTTTTAAGGGTGTCACAAATAACCAGGATGTGAGGTTGAGCATGTTTGAACATGGACAAGCCACACGAGATGCTGATGCTCCCTGGGACAGGGACAGCACCCAGGGAACGGCTGGAGCTGGGCCAGGGCAGGCTCAGGCTGGAGATGAGGGAAAGGTTCTTCTCCCAGAGGGTGCTGGGCACTGCCCAGGCTCCCCGGGGAATGGGCACGGCCCCGAGGCTGCCAGAGCTCCAGGAGCGTTTGGGCAGCGCTGCCAGGGATGCCCAGGGTGGGATTTGGGGTGTCTGGGCAGGGCCTGGGGCTGGAATCCATGGTCCCTGTGAGTCCCTTCCAGCTCAGGATGTTCTGTGATTCTGTGGTTCTACAAATGCCCCACCCACAGCTCACGCTGGGCACACAGACCCCCACAGGGAGTCATTAATTCATTAATTACCGCCCTGAGCCGAGGTTTGCTGAGAGCTGAGGCACCACAGGAGAGATTCGCACATACCCAGGGCGTTGTTCTTGGTGACACCTTCGTCACCTGTTCCATTTGCTGGGACAAAGCTTTCCCCATGCCAGGCTGCCAGGTTGTCTTCCTTTGAGTGCCCAACACCCCCAGTGATGTCAGGGGCAGGGCTGGACACGGTGCTTTGTCACCAGGACCTACCCCAGGGTGACACCTGCAGATTCCAGCAGATCCTTGAGTAGGAACACCTGGAACGACCCTCAGTGATGGGAAACATGGGAATGGGCAGCTGTTGTGGATTCCTGCCTTCCCATGGATGTCACGGGACATTTGGGTGCCTCAGAGCAGTGTCCAGGGACTGCTCTGAAGTCAGGATGCCCAGACCTAGCATTTGGGGACATTCCAGTTGTTGGCAGTGAAGGTGTCACCACCCCTGCCCTGGGGTTTCTGTGTGCCCCGTGCACAGCCACGGTGAGGAAGAGGAGCGGGAATGTGGGGAACACCCCTCGGGGTGGCTTTCCCTCAGCAGGAGGGGCTGAGCTCTCGTTCCTCAGCAGATAAGATTGTGCTCCCTGGCAGCCGCCGCAGTGGCTGCTCTGCCCGGCGTTCCCACCCCGATAACAGCCTCTGCCCTTTGGCTCCTCATTCCCTTCATTTTCCCTGGGAAAAGGAGCTGTTGTTCTTCCTTCCTCACCCCAGGAGGGTGCTGAGGGCTCTGCTCAGCTGAGGGCTCTGCTCCCCCAAGCCCCAGAGCCCCGAGCTCTGCTGATGCCCAGATCAGACAGGGATCTCCATCCGTGTCCCCTGATGGGCTCCCATCCCAGGGGCTCTTGTTTTCCTTTCCTCTCCTTCAGGGAGAAGTGGAGCTCAGTTCTGTGTCCAAAAAATGGCACTGGAGACGAAACATTAAATTATTTCACTGGCAAATACTGGTAAAGTAGTTCAATAATTAAAGGCTGCCCCACCAGGCTGGGTGCACCACGGAATCCCAGAATCCCAGACTGGTTTGAGTTGGAAAGGACCTTAAAGATCATCCAGTGCCACCCCTGCCACAGGCAGGGTCAGCTCCCACTGTCCCAGGCTGCTCCAAGCCCCGTCCAGCCTGGCCTTGGGCACTGCCAGGGATCCAGGGGCAGCCACGGCTGCTCTGTGTCCCCCTGCACTGTCGCCTGCAGGTCCCTCGTGCTGCTGTTCCACCTTTCCTGGAGAGGAATATCTCAGCCATCGAGAGTCAAGGCACATTTTTACAATCTCAGCAGCATTCAGACACCAACTGAAGGCAGAATTCCCTCTGAGGCTTCGGGGCCAGGGTGATTTGAAAATGCCTCGGAGGTCGCTGTGTTTGGTGGCACTGAGGCCTCCCAGTTGTGCAGCTGGTGCAAGAGTCAGTGGCTCATCCTCAAAGTTTGAAATGACTCCTGCAAAGGAGCCCACGGCCTGACAGCGCCCCAGACCTGCTCTGGTTTGTCTTCAGCTGGTTCTGTGAAGCACCGGTGAGCCGGTAACAACCCACGGTTCTGTGCATGGCCATGTGGGGGTGGCTGCCCCTGCATCCCTGGCAGTGCCCAAGGCCAGGCAGGACTCTGGGGCTGGGAGCAGCCTGGACAGTGGGAGGTGTCCCTGCCATGGCAGGGGTGGGATGGGATGGGATTTAAGGTCCCTCCCAACCCAAACCAGTCTGGGATTCTGTGATCCCAAGGAAAGCTCTCATTGCCATTAAACCATGTCCCGTGTCCAGAACTTTCCTTGCCCATCCCAAGGTGTGTCTGGGGCTGATGGGAACAGACCCATTCCCTACTGACCACAACCTGCTGCATGGGGAGCTGTGGGGAACCTCCTTTGTTCCTGCTGGGCTCTCAGATAGGTAATCTCCCCTGAGACCCGATAAACACAAGGAAAAATGAGGGAAGGAATTGAATATCTTTCCTCTTGCTGCAAAGTTCAAAGGGTGGTGGTACCTCAAAGGTGCTGCTCAGTTTGCTTTGAACCAAGAATAGGAACCAAGAATGATCCCATGTTTATTATCTTGAGACTTTGTGTCTCCCTGTGAGTGCCTGGAGCTCTGAACTGACTTTAAATGAACAAATCGAGGTTGCAGGAGCAACGTTCTGCAAGAATTTTGGGCTCGAGGTCACTTTGTTCTGCGCTGCAGTTTGATGAACTGACCCCCACCGTCAGCTGGGAGATCACCAGACAGTCCCAGAGCTGGAGTTAGGAAAAAAAGTCATTCTAAAATGAAGCATCCAAATATATCGCTGACAAAAAATGGGCAAAATTCCACCCAGAGCAGCTGTGGCTGCCCCTGGATCCCTGGAAGTGTCCAAGACCAGGTTGGACGGGGCTTGGAGCAGCCTGGGACAGTGGGAGGTGTCCCCGACCATGGCAGGAGTGGGATGGGATGGGATGGGATGGGATGGGATGGGATGGGATGGGATTTAAGGTCCCTCCAACCCAACCCCTCCATGATTTTATGAATAGACCCTGACTTCCCTGGAATTATTTCCTCTGAGATACCTTTGTCTCCACTAGAAATATTTGCAACGTTAAATCTAAATTCAAACACAGATTTTTTGCAGCATTGATTTTTTGTGGATTTACTGGGTTATTTTCTCACTCAGGAGCTGGGGGGATGAGGGAAGAAGGGAATATGATTTTTGAAGAGAAATGCTTGAAGATTCACCTTCCTGGGCTGAGAAGAAGAGGTGACACCATTCATGTCCCCCAAAACAGAACTGTCCTTGTGGCTTGGAGCAGGGGCCCAGGGCTCTGTCTCTCAGAGTCCAGACTGAAGAAAGACCTTTCCCACTCCTCCAAAGGCAGATTCCCATCCCCTCCAGCACTCCCTTCACCTTTCTCTCTCAGAGTCCATCTCTCTGTGCTCATCCCGCTGCCGTTCAGGGGGCAGTGCCCTGCCAGGCCAGTTCCTCCCGTTCTGGCAGCATTTCTGCTCTTTGGGGGCAGTCCAGCCCTCAAAGGCCATCTCTTCACCCACAAATGAGTCTCTCCCTTCTCCCTGGGTTCTTTTGTGGTGGCCGTGTCCCCTGCACGGAGCATCACTCGCTCTGCTTGTGCTGCCCAGCCCTCCCTGAGATGATCCCTCACCTTCATCTGCCCAGACGCAGAACATCCAACATCATTAGTGCCAAAACCAACATCATTAGTGCCAAAACCACCCCAAACTCCCCCGAAATGGCACTGAAATGAGCCCAGCTCCGGCCTGTCAGCATCCCTCGCTTTCCCACGCTTGCTGGCAGCTGGACCAGCCCTGGGAGGCCCCCGATGTCCCCAGGGAGTTCATCAGCTCCCACCTGGCCTGCACAGGGTGTCAGCCCTGCCCACCCCACCACCACCATGTCCCCTGTCCCCCACCCTGCTGCATCCCTGTCACACTCAGGGAACGCAGGAGGACAGTCTGGGAAAGGTGGATGAGGGGCAGTGCTGTGGCAGGGAGGAACCAGCACTGACCCTGGGCTGGTGGCGGGGCAGATTTGGGGTCCCCGAGGACACAGATTGGCCTTAAAGGCCATGACCAAGCCCACCTGGGGTCCCACCCCCACCCCAGAGTCCAGCCCAGCCCAGCCCTGCCTGGCCATGGGGGACCCCCATGGTAAGGTCACTTTTGGACCCCCACACCCCAGGGTCCAGCCCAGCCCAGCCCTGCCTGGCCATGGGGGACCCTCATGGGTCACTTTTGGCCACCCACACCCAAAGGTCCAGCTCAGTATGGTCCAGCCCAGTCCTGCCTGGCCAGGAGTGACCCCCATGGGAAGGTCACTTTTGGCCATCCACACCTGAGAGTCCAGCCCAGCCCAGCCCTGTGTGACCATGGGGGACCCTCATGGGTCACTTTTGGTCACCCACACCCCAGGGTCCAGCCCAGCCCAGCCCTGCCTGGCTATGGGAAGGTCACTTTTGGGCATTCAGGCAGTGCTGGGGGCTCAGCCTGGGCTCAGCCAGGACAGGACTGGCCCATCCCAACCCATAAACAGCTCGGGCAGCTTCAGCTCCATCCTCTTTTGTTGTCAATGAAGCAAATTTGCTTTAAAAACCCCACATTGCATTTAAAAAATAAAAAATATTCTGAGGAGGCAGAAAAACAGTTTTCTGGCCTCATCTGTCTCATGTTAGTTTGAATCTAATGAGGTTTACAGATGGATCTTCCTGTGACAGATGAAATTAAAGTGACTGAGAAACCAGGGCCAAAACACACGAGGAGAAGACTTTTGTCAGGCATTTCCAAAATCACGTCCGTGCTTTCCCTGGGTACCTGCTATCTTCACTTCGGACACGGGATGCATGAAATATAATTTATAGGGGGCACTCTGACAGTGCCCCCCAGCAAAATCTGAAGACAGGAGAGAGCTTTTTAAGTTCTTTAGGACTTGAGTCTCCACAGTCACAAAATTGTCCCTGCTCAGAGCCAGGAAAAGGCAAGGAAAGGGTAAAATGCCCATCCTAGAGGAGCTTTCCTGGGACAAGGGAGATTCAACCTCTTATTTTTACCCCCCTTCACCCTCAGATCTCCGGTGGCGCAGCAGCACCATGGGGGATACTTTAAATTCCTTTTGATACCTTGAGAGGCCTCCTAAAAACAGAGACCGGACAGGAGTGAGGGAATAAGGTCGGGATTTATTGGAAAGGCCTTCAAAGGTACCCCTGGGGAGCCAGAGGCCACTGCCCAGACGGACCCCGAGATGGACGGCAGGGCACGAGTCCTTCACACTTTGATAGGTTTGGTTCATTTGCGTATCGGGGTTAATTCTCCAGTTAAAGCTTCAGTTAATGATGTAATTCCCCTCAGCTTGCCCCCTTTAGAAGCTTTTGGTTTGTACTTTTTGGGCCCAGGACGGTCTGGGTGTCCCTGGAGAGCAGGCCCGGAGAGGCTTTGTTGTGTCTGAGAGAGCAGAAATGAACAGGAAACTGCAGAGTTACACACCGGGCAGGGCAGGGTTTGAAAAATATAAAAGCTAAAACCCGAGGCATCACTTTGAAAAAGGCTTTGGCTTCCAAAGCAAAGGGGGGAATGCAGCTCAGCCCTCAGAGCTCTCATTCCCACCTGCCAGCGACACCTTTAATGACCCCTGGGGTTAAACTCGCAGCCACCTGAAGGAATATGAGCAATGCTCTGCTCTTTCCATAACCTTCCCCTGACCCACTTGCTATTTTTATCCGAGTGCTCCATCTTCCTTGGACAATGGGGGTTACCAGGGCGGGAATGGTCAGGGGCTGGCCGCTCGTTCAGCCAGGGGCTGTCCCATCCTGCTGACACTGGAGCAAACCCACAACATCTCCCTTCCTCGCGTTAGAAGAGGGAAACACTGGGTTTGTGCGGGGTCCAGCTGTGCAGCCCCTCTCCCTGCCTTGTTCCACCACTGCTGTGGCGGGAGGGGGCCACGCTTGGTGTGCCTGAGCATCGTCTCCCACCCCTCTGTCCTCAGCAGCGCTGTGGAGATGTGGGGAGGTTGTTGGTGCCCTGCTGAGTGAGTGCTGCTCATCAAAGAGAGGGGGGAGCCTCCGAGGCCTCGCTGCAGTCGCTGGTGTGGGAGCGGTGGTGCCAGCTGGGGTTGGGGATGTGGCTGTGCAGCTCAGAGTTGTGTGGCTGGAGACAGAACTGGGTCCAGCCAGTGCTGGAGGAGCAGCTCAGGGTTTTCCTCAGGAGCTGCCTCAGCTGGAGGGACTGAAAGGGACTTTCCTGAGCTGGGAGGTGACACATGGTCTGTGAGGGAAGGTGTGGATCCCCCGTTACTCAGGATGAACCCAAACACAGAGCTGTTCAGGTGCCCTGGTGCAGGTTTTGTGTGCTCACAGGACCTAAATCCCCTTGGGACCGGGACTGAAATTGTCCCAGTTGTGACTGGATATTCTCCCAAATTCCTGCATCAGCCTTGGGCAAATTCAGCAATCAGTGTGTGTGACCCTCGCTCTGCGCCCACCTCAGCCACCCCCTGACTCAGGCTGGAGCCCCACAGGGCGGTGGGATGCTGGAAGCTGACCCTGGAACCTGTCCAATTCCTACAACCAACCCACCCCAGGCAGTCCTCTGCGCTTCCCAGTGGCCAAGCAGCTTCTTCCCAGCTCTGCTTGGTGACCTGCTGGTTTTGAAAACCCCAATCACGGCCCCGTTGAGGCAAATGGCAAAGGGTGCGAGATGTGCAGGACAACTCCACTGCACCAGCTCTCCTGTCTGATGCCAGCCCCAGCAGCTGGATTGTTTTAACGAGCTGCTTCTCTGTTTATAAATGCAGCACGGAGCTGCCCCCACTCCCCCTGAGGATTTGCTGGGTTATTTTGCTCACCTCAGGTTTTGCCAGCACTCAGATGTAACCCTGAGCACATCCCACCTGCCTCTGCTCTCCAGGAGTGAAGGACACATCTACTGCAGCTTCAGGGGAGCAGAAACACCAAACCCAGAATGGTTAAGGTTGGAAAAGACCTTTAAGATCACCAAGTCCAACCATCAGCACAGCACCTCCACCATGACCACCGTGTCCTCAAGCACCACATGCACAGGTTTTGTGAAGAATTCCAGAGGCAGTGACTCCACACTGCCCTGGAAAAGCCCATTCCAATGTTTTACAGCCCTTTCCATGAAGAAGTTTTTCATAATATCCAAACTGAACCTCCTGTGGCACAACTTGAGGCCGTTTCCTCAATCTGTGACTAAACAACACCTTGTCCCCAGCCCACAGCACTGAGTGCCACCTCCAGCCCTTCCTTGGACCCCTCCAGGGATGGGCACTCCAACCCTCGCTGGGCAGCCCCTGCTAATCCCTGACCGCCCTTTCCATGGGGAAATTCCTGCTGGTGTCCACCCTGCCCCTCCCCTGGCCCAGCCTGAGGCCGTTCCCTCTCCTCCTGTCCCTGTTCCCTGCGAGCAGAGCCCGACCCCCCCGGCTGCCCCCTCCTGTCAGGGAGTTGTGCAGAGCCACAAGGTCCCCCCTGAGCCTCCTTTGCTCCAGGCAAAGGATCCTTGCAGAGCTCAGCTCAGGGCTGGAGCTGCTGGCAGAGCAGGGCTTTGAGGGAACAATTTGTTCCATCTGCATCTGTCGGAGCGGAGCGCTTTGATCATCGCTCGTGGTTATTGGGAACTGGGTCTGGCCTGTGTGTTTCTGCTGAGCTCTGCAGCCAAAGAATTCACCCCGCTGCAATATTGACTGGCACTCACTCCTCCATCCCGATTTCTAGGAAACCATTTGTTATTCATAACGACTTGATGATTATTGGGAGTGGGATGATGTTCTCTGGAGAAAGGTGCCAGATTTCAACGCTGCCAGAAATGTTCTCCTTCCTGTTGGGATTTGGATGTCAGACTGTCAGAAATCCTATTTCACTGCAGCATATGAAAGGCAGATCTTCTTACCCACATGTTCAGAGGGACCCTTATCCCAGTAACTGGATCACTCCAGAGCTCTGCTCTGGAGCAGTCAAACACCCAGATGAAAGTTGGAATAATTTTAGTGCCAGTTGGCTTTGACGTTGATAAAAACTAAAGGCTGCTGTTAAGCAAAGTTATCTGACTCAGAAAGCAGCAAGGAACCCACACTGTGGATGTGGAACAAGTCTGCCTTGTTCCTCCCTGCCTTAATCCCCTTTTAATGGGAATTAAACCAAACAAAGCAAAGATTTTTTATTTTGGGGGGTGATATCTTTGCTGTGATAAATGGGCAGAAAAAACTTGTCAGCCCTCGGACACCTGGGCTTCCTTCACGTCTGCTTCCGTGTCTGAAAGTTTGTCTGAATTTTCTCCTGCTGCTTTTGGTCTAATTGAAGATTTTATCTGTCCTGACAAACCTCGCCTATCTCGTACTCTTTCACCTTCTTATCTGTAGAACCACTTGCATTTAACAAGAACAAGAAACACAGGCATCCATACCTGGCATTCCTAAGAATAATAATGGCACTTTCCAGACAAATACATTTTCGGATAAAGGGCTTTGCTTGGCCAAGGTCTGGTTCTCTAGACAAGACCAGCAAACCTTCTGTGGTGGCTTTGTGAAAACATCGTTAATCAGCAGAGATTAGCAGTCAGCAAATTCCTTGTTCAGATAGAAGCCCTGCGCTGTGAATGTGCCCATTCAGGGCCGGGGCAGCTCAGCTCGTGGCAGGGCTGTGCCTCAGCACCTCCTCCTGCAGCTTCCTAGAGCTCAGCAGCTGCTCGGAACCAGGACTTAAACCCCAGTTAGAGCCCGCATAAAATCCCTGTTATTTAACTCAGTAATGTGTAATGAGCTCAGCTGGGATTGCTTTGTTTGTCTGGGCTTTTTTTTTAATATCATCCTCTTAAAGATCCATTTAAATCCATTTCCAACAGAGCCCCTCTGTCTGAGGAGATGCTGGGGGACAGGGCAGGGCTCTGCTCACCCTCTGAAGCCAGGAGAGGTCTCAAAGGCGACAGGAATTCCCAGCAGGTTGGGTTTGGGACCGTGCTGGGTCCATCCCCAGCAGGGTGGAGAAGCTCTGCAGGGGGACGTGTCAGGGGACCGGGCTTTGGGTCAGCCTGGTTTGTCTGGGTGGGACAGATGGAGCTCTGCCAGCCTGGGAACTGGCCTGGAGCTGGCCCTCGAAGCTGCATTCTCATTTCTTTAGGGAAAGGGAAAGCATTGGAACCGGCTGTGCAGGGCAGAGGGGCAGTCCACAACCCTGGAGGGGTTTAAAAACCAGGGGGATGAGGCACCTGGGGATGTGGGTCAGTGCTGGCACTGGGGGATGTGGGTCAGTGCTGGCCTTGGCAGCGCTGGGGGAACGGCTGGACTGGATGATCCTAAGGGTCTTTTCCAGCCTAAATAGTTCTGGGATGCTGGGATTGTTGTCTCCAGAAGAGAAACCCAAAACTTGACTCATTCAGCAGAACAAAGACCCAAATCCTGTGTAAATAAACCAGGGGGTAGAAGATCAGGAGGATTTGCAAAGTGATTAAACCGAAGGACCACAGCGATGCAAGGAGATGAGTACAAACACCTCAGGAAATTCCAGGAGATTTCCTTCCCTCAGGGTGGTGAAGAGGTGGGGCAGGAGCTGAGGGACCCACCTCATTCTGAGCCAGAGCTTGACTGGTTCCTGCAAAGAATCCTGGAGGGAAAGGACCCAGAAGAGCTGAGCAGGTCCTGGAGCCTGGAGACCTCACAGGAGAGGGGACAATGTCCATGTGGAGCGGTGATTTGTACTCCAGGTCGAAGCTGTGCTGGCATCGCTGTGAGAATCAGGGTTGGGAGAAATGGGACACTGAAAGGGTGCTCAGGACTGGCACAGGCTGCCAGGGCAGTGCTGGAGTCACCATCCCTGGAAATGCTCAAATAAACAAGTGGATGTGACGGTTTGTGATCTGGTTCAGCTGGGATTCAGTCAAAGGTTGGATCTTGGAGTTCTTTTCCAACCTTAATGTCCCTGCAATTCTTTGAGATACCAATTATTTTGATTTGAATATCCCTGCTTTCCCTTCTTGTCTTTTTAACTCCCCACCATGCGGATTTATAACGTGGAAACAGCAGAGCTCAGCTCTACACACCCCCACAGGTGAGAACTGAAACACACAAGAGCAGAAGTTCCTTACAAATTATTTTTCCCTTTTTCTACCCATTAAAACAGGGATTTAACCCAGTGACACCACCACAGGTGAGAACTGAAAGGCAGAAGAGCAGCAGTTCCTTACAAATTATTTATCCCTTTTCCTGCCCATTAAAACAGGGATTTAATTCAGCAACACCTCCAAAGTGAGAACTGAAATACAGAAGAGCAGAAGTTCCTTAAAAGAAATGTCTCTATTTTTCTGCCCACTCAAACAGGGATTTAACCCAGGGACACCCCCAAGATGAGAACTGGAATGCAGATGAGCAGAAGTTCCTCACAAGAGATTTCTCTCTTTTCCTGCCCACTAAAAAGGTTTTTAACCCAGAACACCCCCACAGGTAGCAGAGCACCTGCCCTGGAGGTGGAGAAACCTCCCCAACACCTCTCAAAGTCCTGAGCTGGCTCAGAGATTTCCTTCTCACACCACCGAATCCAGCCAGGAACGGGGATGTCTCAGGGCCACAGACTGATGGCAGGAAGAGGGGGTTTTAGGGAAATTAAATGCTAAATCAATTACATAGGCTTAGCTGCTTTCCTAGGGCTAAACATGGAAAGAGGAAAAACAAAGTGGTTTTAATGACTTCACTGAGCAAACATAACAAGAAAGTGATGAAATGTGAGAAAGATAAGACAGAATAAATACAGAGAGCAAACAGGAGCTTGCTGTGCACGAGCAGCTCTGCACCAGGGAGGAACCCATTACTCATCCTGCCACAGGTACAGCGGGGTCCGGGGGCCCACCATGGAACACTGAGGGGTTTGTTCTGCTCCTCGTGGAGAAGAAAGCAAAAAAACTCACAATCTTGAATAAAAATGTCTAAAGGCACATGAACAGGGCTGTCTTCTCTTTCCTGTAAAAAGAGCGTTGGGTTGGCAGTTCAAGTTAGTTCTGCTTCATGAATAATAATAAAATAATTTAAAAAGACTCTTTCAGTAATGTTTTCTGAGGTCCACTGACAGCAGAGCATTCCATGGAAGAGAAGAGGAGGTTTTTCCTTGGAAGCCCAGAGGGGCGGTGGGGGGAAACATCTGACACTGGGAATTCCTGATTGTCACAGCAGTGTTCCCCCCTCAGCCATGATGACATCTTTATTCTCTTTATCCCCCCTCACGGGAGGATGGAGAAGCCAGGTCAGAGCGATGGGCTGTGCCTCAGGCCCTGCTCCAGAGCCCAGGGGACTCCAATCCCCTTCCAGGGCTTTGTTTTCCAGCTGCAGGGACTTTGAGTGTTCACGGCTCTCCAACAGAGAATCACCCCTCGCTGAGCTCCTGGCCATTCACGATTGAAAGTGTCTGAGGCACATTCCAGCAGAAACTGAGCTCTGAATTGAATATTCCTGCTTATGCAGGCGAGATAAACCACCCAGGGCTCTCTACCCAGCCAAGCACCTATTTCTGCCTTTTTAACTCTCCTTGGACATTCTGCTGGTTCATATCCAAGATAAAACTGAAATAAGGCAGAGAAAAGCACAGGGCAAAAAGGAGGGGCTGTTTCAGAGCTTTATCCATAGCAGAGGGTGACACAGCTTCACCAGAGCTCTGCTCTCTCCATGCCACGGAGGGGAATCTCAGCACCAGGATTTCAGGAGTTATGGAAAAGTTGTCGTCGCGATTTACACTCCCCAAATGCACGGAGTGGAGAAGGAAACCAGGTGAAATTCGTGTTGAGGGAAACCAGTTCTTCCTTTCCTCGAAGAGTGGACAGCAGGCCCAGGTCTCCTTTGGGGAGGGGAGATGATTTCCCCTAAAAGATAAGGACAAGCAGAGCTGAATTGTTCCATTTTCACCCTTTCAAATCTTTAAATTATGAGGANGGGAAAAGGAAAACTCCAAAGCCAAAGGAAAAAAGCTGTGGGGACTGAGATAAGAAATGGGCAGAGAGAAGGGAA
Organism: Ifrita kowaldi; assembly: GCA_013398055.1. Classification (NCBI taxonomy): domain Eukaryota; kingdom Metazoa; phylum Chordata; class Aves; order Passeriformes; family Cinclosomatidae; genus Ifrita; species Ifrita kowaldi. Next base: position 21,424 of record VZRS01005881.1, read on the forward strand.
TGAGGAAGGGGACACAGACAAGTCATGGGAACTTTAGGAACTTTACAACCACTTCCTTAAAGGCTTTTACCCACGGGGTGAGGTGCATCAACCCAGGGACTGTGGCTGATCGAAGGAGACAGCTCAGTGGGGAATGTTGCTCCCAAGGGATCACTGGAGTGCTCCAAAAGTGGCATTTGCAGTGCCCAGATAACGGGGGCTGTTGATAACAAAGGCTCTGACACGGCCTGAAGATCTTACTGAGACCCTGCCACAGACAAAACTTCCCTCAGTCCCTGCTGCCAGACAAGGGAGTCTGCTCTTAAAAAGCGCATTTCAAAGCTGCTAAACATTTTTGTGTGTGTCCTTAGCACAGACTGGTAAAGAAGTTCTTCCCCTGAAGTGACTCCTGCTTTCTGAAGCCTCTGTTGTACAGAACATTAAAACCAATGCTGTGACAACCCCCAGGGCCAAACCACAGCCAGCCACAAACAGCTCCTCGGAAAGATGTCGTGAGCAATCCTGGGAAGCAGAGATGTGCTAACCCAGGTTTAGGATCCCTGGAAACTGCCCAGGCAATGGCTGATCCAGAGTGTCCCCTGGGACGGGGGAGATGAACTCATCCCTGGGCAGATGTTGCTCATTTAACCTGCCTGGGTTCTTACAGCACTCACAAACTGAAGCAGGGCTTGCAGGGATGGAGGTAATGAAATATATCCGGATTTCCTGAAGGTCTTCAGTAGCGCTGCAGAAGTGCTGGATAACCCCAGGATGAAGGAGGAAGATCCGCCCCCAAGTGTGTGAATTACTATGAAACAAAAGGAAGGAAAAAAATCCTGATTCCTTCTTATTCCAAAGGTCCTGGGAGACCTCAGGATCTGTCATTCATCTCTGTCAGGCACCCAAACTGTCTGACAGAGGAGCCCTTGCTGTGCTGAGCTCTGATTCCATTTACAGTCCTGGGACACCTGGTCACCTCTGCTCCCTTCCTTCCCACCGGGGCCAAGGCAGGTCAGGAGTTGTGAGAGATTGAACCAACTTCATCGGAGGCTGGAGTCTGCAAACCTTTCCACGGCTTCCTTCATCGGAGTTATTTCTGTGCACAAAATCCTGAGAGAAATGGGTCAGCCTGACGGCCCCGCTCGCCCAGGGCTCTGTCTGTGCAGCAGCAGCGGAGCCGCTGTTTCAGGAGAGCACAGAGCTGCTTTCTGCTGCCCTTCCCCTCTGCCCACCCAGCATCTTTAACTGCTGGACTACAAACACCTGACACACATCCCTGCTCTGCCCTTTTCAATGTGTGTTTAGGGACTTGCAGCCCAGGAATAAATCTAATAAATAAATCTAATTCTTTTCTGAGCCTGCTGACACTGGCTCCTGCACAGCCTGGAGTGACAGTGACACCAGTTTGAGCTCCAGCAGGAGCAGGATTGCTCTGTCTGGGTGAACACGACTCCTCTGCCACTTCCACACCTCCTGTCCTGAAGGATTTGGTCAACAACCCACATCAAACATCGGTGTGAATCTTCACAGAGCTGAGCCCAGGACTGGAAACCTAAAAAAACCCCACTCATCCTCACCTGTGTTTGCCCAGTACCACCCAACAGGACACTCTGGCCTTCCAGAAGGCTGGGAATGATGCCATGGATTTCCCTCGGGGATATTTTTGGGGAAGAGTTAGCACTTTTCCATGCATTCATTGGAAACGGTGTTGTTGTGTGGCTGCAATTCAAGATCTGGCTTTCTCTGCTGGGATTGATGTCTCATGGTGAGCATCTGCACCTGCCCGGCTGTTAGGCACAGAGAGAGGTCTGCCAGGAGACACGGCTCAAGGGAGCACAGGATTGCTCCTCAAGAAGCTGCTCTGGTCACGAATCAGAGCCATCGGGAGGCCACCCCTGAGCCCTTGTGGCTGACACCACGCCGGGCTGTGGGAATGCCGAGGCAGAGCCCACACGGAGCAGGGGCAGCTCAGCCCAGGCAGGCAAACCACAACTCCCAGGCACGGCCTGACCCAGTCCCAGCTCCTCCCTTTCCCTACTCATTGCAGGGTTGCTACAAGTTCATGGGTTGCGTGGACATCTCTGCCCCAGGATTCCTTTGCTCTGGAATGTGATCCCCCAGGAAGGGAACGGCTGCTTTAGAAGCAACTTCTATCTTTGCAAATTTTCTTTATCATTTCCACTGTCTGTCTGCTGGTAAATCCACACAATTCCTTGGACCAGCGTGGCCTCAGCAGGCCAGATCCACTTCTCAGAGCCATGCCAGGCTTTCTCTTTGTATAAATACAGGCCCTTAGGAGTGTCTGGTTTGGCTCTTCTGTTCGTGGGCTTCTCACAGGAGAAAAGACACAGAGGGGCTGGAGCGAGTCCAGGGCAGGGAACGGAGCTGGGAAGGGGCTGGAGAATTCCTGAGGGAGCTGGGAAAGGGGCTCAGCCTGGAGCAAAGGAGGCTCAGGGGGGACCTTGTGGCTCTGCACAACTCCCTGACAGGAGGGGGCAGCCGGGGGGGGTCGGGCTCTGCTGGCAGGGAACAGGGACAGGAGGAGAGGGAACGGCCTCAGGCTGGGCCAGGGGAGGGGCAGGGTGGATGATTTCTTCACTGAAAGAGTGGTCGAGCCCTGGCACTGCTGCCTGGGGTGGTGGTGGAGGCACCATCCCTGGAAATGTTCAAAACTCAAGCAGATGTGGCACTTGGGGACATGGTTTAGTGGTGACCATGGACGGTTGGACTTGATGCTCCCTAAAGGTTTCTTCCAACCTTAACAATCCCGCAGTTCCAAGAGAAGGCCAAAGCAAGCACCTCAGGCAACCAAAGCCAGACGTGAATCTCACCCAGCTGGAGTGGGAACGCAGAGCAGAGCGTGGCGGTGAATTTAGCAGAATACCTGTGACAGAGGAGGTTTTGGTGATGATAATTAGACAGCTTAGGAGGAGAAGTCCTGAAGGGTGACGGGCAATTCCAAACTGCTGGAGCACGAGCCAGGAAACACCGAGCTGCTGTTACCTGTGTGTCCCCACTCTTCCACCCAGCAATAATCATCTCAGCTCCAAACCAAGGAAAAACGTGTGGGAAATGTCCAGTGAGAGGGAAATTAACAGCAGGGAAACAGCTGTGAGGGCAAGGAGAGCCTGCAAAGGCTGAGACCAGAGAGGGGGGAATACAGAATCACAGGATCATGGAATGGTTTGCAGGGGAAGGACCTTAAATCCCATCCTATTCCACCCCCTGCCATGGGCAGGGACACCTTCCAGTGTCCCAGGCTGCTCCATGCCTCATCCAACCTGGCCTTGGACACTGCCAGGGATGAGGAATCCATGGAATAACCTCTGCCAGGGCCTCACCACCCTCACAGGGAAGGATTTCTTCCATCCATCGTACCTACATTTCCCCTCTTTCAGTTTGAAGCCATTCCCCTTGTCCTGTCCCTCCAGTTCCTGATGAACAGCCCCTCTCCAGCTCCCTTGGGGCCCTTTCAGGTACTGGAAGGTGCTCTGAGGTCTTTTTAAGCTCTGATTATTGAGAGATGCCTCTGCCCGAATTAAGGCCCAAACGTGCCCAAGTGAACAGTCCGGATTTTTGGGAGCTCAGTCCTTCTGGAAAAGAATCTGTCTCTGGCTGTGAAAGGGTGACGTTATTGGTGGGGACCGCAAGTTCAGAGTCTGACCTGCAACACACAGCTCTCATTTCCTAGAGATCTTCAGCCTCTGGCTGTGGACAGGTTCGGGAGCTACCTGAGGATGGAGGAATGTGGGGACAGCCCCCCAGCCTGGCCTGTGCTCTCCATGGACACCACGAGCAGCCTGGGGCAGCCCAGGACAGCCCAGGACGGCCCAGGACAGCCCCTCTGC
>VZRS01005891.1:0-20365 GCA_013398055.1 Ifrita kowaldi
GCCAGCACATGGAAAATCGGGATTCAGGCGGGCGCAGTGACGAGCCCTGGCAGCGCGGCGGAGGCAGCCGGGTCCCGGCGCCGCCGCGTTCCCGACGCCCCGGCAATCCCGCCGGGAATGGTCGCCGTGGCAGCGCTGTCACTCACGGTGGCCCCGATGGCACCGCCACCTGCTCCGCTGCCCGCGCAGCGCACGGCGGGCACGCTCCTGCCTCCGCCAGCGCTCGCAGCCCTTCCTGCTCCAAACGTTCCCCGGCTTGGATTCCTCCCTTCCTTCCTTCTCCAGGATTCCGGCCCCGATGACGGCGATCCGGCTGGGATCAGCGCTGCAGGCAGAAGGAAAAGCCGCCGTGCCGGGCTGACTCAAGGGCTGGGAATGTGGGAGTGTCCCCTGATGTCAGCCCGGCACCTGCGCCCCCAGCCCGGCTGAGTCAGGACCCCGGGCTCTCCGCATCATCCATCCCGCTGCTGGGAAACCCATCCGGAGCCGCCGGGATGCGGTGACGCCGATCCCGCTCCCGCTTCCCCGAAAGGGAAGAACGCAGGATGAGTGACACGCAGCCCAGGTCCGGTTTCCCCGGGAATGTGATTCAGGCCGGCTGGGGTCAGGACTCCATCCCAGCTCCCGCAGCGCCCCGTAGGGCTGCTGGAGCTCCGTTATTCCCTCCGGCCAGGCCAGGAGGACAATCCCTGGATGCCCCACCTGCCTGGACAAATTCCAGCCCCGCCATCTCCCCCAGGGCAGTGCCAGCAGGCGCCCCAGGGGGACGGGGATGTCCCACCGGGCTGCCCCAGGGTCCCGTCCATCCCTGCAGCAAGCAGGGCTGGATTCACCACGCCGCTCCCATCCCCGCTGGTTCCTCCCCAGCTCCTCCACGGATGCCAGCAAGAAGCCAAGCTGCACTTTTTTCTCTCTCTTTTTTTTTTTTTTTTAAGATGATCTATAAATTCCCAAATTGAGGCATTTCAGGAAGAGGAAATATGTCTCCAAGGAGCTGCTGCTGTGCTAAGTTTTCCTTCCAGCGTGACTTTGCTCAGAGGGAACAAAGTGACACGAGGGAACAGTGTGACACCAGGCAGGCACGGCGGGGACAGGGAGGCGCTCCCCAGAGCCCTGATCGCCCAGGAGCGTCCCCTTCCCCTGGGACGGACGCCTCAGGCAGCCTGGCGGGCTCCTGGGACCCGGCAGAGCCTGCAGCAGCGGGGTTTTTTATAGGAACACTCTGACTGTAAATGAGGCGTTTCAGGAGGAGCATTTTTTGGGGGCAGGTTTGCTCCGACCTGCCACGGAATAATGGAAGGGTTGAGGCTGCCAGGTCCCGGCACGCTGCCACCGCCACCACAGCTCGGGAAAAGTCACTCAGTTCGCGTTTTCTGGGCAGGTTTTCGATAACGAGGTGAAAGAAATATTGAGAAATACTGCAACAGGCGAGAAATGTGGGGGCGCCACTTCCTCTCCCTGTCCCCTTCCTGTCCCCGGCTCCTGCCGCCTGCAGCCTGCCCAGCTGCGCCCCAGGACCCCCGGGGCTGTGCCCTCGGGCACCCCTCTGGAGAAGGAGAGGCCTGGAGGGGCTGCGGGATCAGGCCATGGGGAACGGGGCAGCCCCGCAGCGTTTTCGGTTCGTCCCGTGCCCCCACGTGAGTCATTTCTCAAAGCAGAAGAAGCAGAGCAGAACCGACACCTCCAGGTTCCTGTTCCATCCCCCCAGCAGCAGCAGCTCCCAAACACCATCCTGGCCCCGCTTTCACTCCCTCCCGATCACCTCGGAGCCGGCTGGAGCGCGGCCACGAGCCCGTGCCTGGCACGGCACGGGAGGGGTCGGTGCTTTCCTGCTCTCCCCGAGAGCAGCAGGGCCCCCCAAAATTCCTGGGGAGCAGCTGTGGGAACCGGGCGGCCTAAAATCGCTCCTTGCTGAAGCCAGACGTTCCCCGCTGCCGGTGTCGAGCCGCGGGAAGCCCCAGCTCGTGTCCATCCCACCCCCCGAGCCCCGGGCAGGGTCTGGAACGTGGATCGGCGAGTCCCGTTGGAATTCTCGGTCCCGTCCTACGCATTCCAAAGCCCGCCCGGCCTCTCCCGTCCCCGCGGGGCGGGGAAGGGCACGGGCCAGGGACGGCAGCGATGCTGCGCTCACAGCCCTGCCTTGGCCGCAGCTGCATCCCAGGAGCGCGCCCGGAGAGGATGGAGCAGTTAAATGGTTTCCCGAAGTGCTTTCCCATCAGCCCGGCGCGGGTAAAAGCCCTGCCCGGCGTTTTCCCGTTCCCTCCATCCCGCAGGAAAGGCCGCGGTTCCCGAAAGCAGCCGGGCCGGGAGGGAGGGATTGGGCTGGGGGCTGCTTTCCTTCCCGTTCTCCAGCTGGGAGCCGGGAGAAGCTCCCGCGCCTCGCTCAGGACCAGCACAGGTGGGGGCACAGGGGCTGGGGGCACACACAGCCCTAAAAGCCCGCTAAGGGGCCCAGGAGCTTACGGGAAGCACCCAAAAAAGAGGTGTGAGAGGCCTGCGGGGAAGTGCAGCAGGGCCCCGCGTCCCCAGCCCCACAGCCTGACACATCTCACGCCTCTCGCTCATTCCGAGATCCCGGCTCGGCCGGGCCCCGGGGCTCATCCGGAGCTTCTCACCCTGCCGTGCCCCCGAGGCTGTTTGGAGACGAGCGGCGCTTCATCGCCCGCCAAGAAAGCTCCGCGTTATCTCTTCCCATCTTATCTCGGCCTCCCCGGCGCTTCCGAGCTCGGGAGGGAAGGGCGCGGCCTCTGCGGGACCACCAACACCAACATCCTCCCGCAGCGGGGCTTTTCCCCCGCTGCATTCCCGGCTGCCTCCCGCTTTTCCCTGCCTCCTTCCCCGCCCCATCCCCGCAGCTCTCGGGGTGCCCGCTGCGCCCTGGAGAGATCCCTGCCATTCCCGGCTTTTCCGGGGCCAGGTACACAATGGAGCCCGCAGGGATGCATCCCGCAAAAGCTGCCGGCCCCAGCGCGGTCCCGCTGCCCGCAGAGCGCTCCCGGAGCACACAAATGCGCTTTTTCGGAGTCACGCTCCGAAGGCGATATCCTGGCACGCCAAGCATGCCCCAGCTATTTCTGGGAGCGCCTGGGGGGGAGCTGGGGCAGGAACGGGGGGAGAAAAACCCTTTTGGGGTCGGTAACTGAGCTGCTGGGCTTGGGATTGCTGAGAAGCTCTTCTGGGAGCTGTGCTGCCGATATCCCCGCTCCGAGCCGGAGCTGGAATTGATCCCGAACACCCACTCAACAGGCAACAAACGAGACCCCTCACCCGCATCCCGGGGCGGGGGACGAGCCCTGGATTCAAAGCTCTGCTCCAGGAGCGCTGGAATTCTCCTTATGAAACACCCAGCCCCTGGCTGGCGGGCTCGGCAGCAATTCCATGAATACTAACGCGGCCCCGCTCTCCCCTGCTCGCACAATTATGCAGCGCTGGAGCCGCAAGGCGAGGCCGGAGCCTTTGATTCCGTGGATTTCTCCATCCGGCAGGTTCGGCATTCCCGGCTGCCCCGGGGCCGAGCCGCTCGCTGCACCCGCCGCGGCTGGCAGGGGCTAAATTTAGAGCCAGGTTTTGTGACTTTCCAAAGGCTCCGCAGGCACGGTCCCAGGCGGGAGCTGGGAAGCGGCAGCCTGCGGTTATGGAATTTTATCCGGCGGAACAATGGCACAAGCACCGCTGGATGTTGTGCGGACACAACAAAGGACGGCTTCAGCGGGATCGGGAAGCCGCTCCCGCCCCAGGAAAGTCAGATCCAGGCATTGATTTCCCAGAAAAGGCCTTCCAGGGCCAGCAACCGGCAGAACAACGCCGCTTAATTGGCTTCCCTATCCCACCTCCCCGCAGCTGGAGAGCCCTTCCCGGGCACGTTCTCCTTGCCCGGGGCTGGGCACAGGGCACGGCCGCCCGTGGAGCTCCCCGGGGAGGTCCCAAGGGAAGATCCAGAGGTTTTATCCCTGTGGAACACACGTGGGGTGGGTGCAGTGGAGGCCCTTCCAGCAGGATCGGGATCGGGAATGGCCCCGCCGTGTCCTTCCCAGCGGGATCGGGATTGGGAATAGCCCCGCCGTGCCCTTCCAGCGGGGTCAGGATGGGGAATGGCCCCGCCGTGCCCTTCCCACAGGGATTGGGATCGGGAATGGCCCCGCCCTGTCCTTCCCAGCGGGATCAGGATCGGGAACGGCCCCGCCGTGCCCTCCCAGCGGGATCAGGATGGGGAATGGCTCCACTGTGCCCTTCCAGCGGGATCAGGAATGGCCCCGCTGTGCCCTTCCAGTGGGATCGGGAATGGCCCCGCCGTGCCTTTCCCAGCCTCCTCCTGCTGCCAGAGGCTTCCCACACCTGCCAGGAGCTTCAGGCAGGTGCCAGCCCTGGAACCTTTCGGGTTCGTGCCAGGGAATGCCGTGGAGCGCTCCCCAGCACCCCCTCTGTGCCCGCTGACCCCCAGCCGCCGGACACAGCATCCCCATGCCCCTCACATCCAGCCCTGGCTGCAGCTCCGCATTTCCCAGACTCGGAAAGCCGCAGGGGCAGGAATGTGGAACCAGACGCTCGGGCCAGACTTCCCGAAACTCCGAGATCCGAGCAAAGCCGCGGGCAGGGCTGGTGCCAGCAGCCCCACGGACTGGCCGTGAATTCCTCAAGGAAACTCCCAGGACTCCTGGAACTCGCGGTGCCCTCTCCCTTCCCACAGCGCCACACCCCAGAGAGGGGAATATCTGATCCCAGGGGAAAGCGAGACGTGGAATCACCGCTGCAGGGGGACACTGACCCGGTGACCAGGGTTCTGGCCGGGTAGGGGACAGGTGACAGCAGCGGAGCTGCCATTAAGGACGGGATTTATTACCCCAAACCCAAACCACCCCGGAGTGACGGCAGATGCCGCCACATCCCGCTCCCGTGGCTCTCCCACGGCGCTCTGGGTGGAGCTGGGACCGGCAGGAAAAGGGTGCCCGACAGGAGGAACGAGCTCTATTCTTGGAGCAGCCAGGAATAGCCACATGCCACGGGACGGAGGAGGCTGCACAGCCCTTCCCCCTCCTCGCTCACCTCCCAGCCCTGATTCTGGGTACGAGATTTTCCCTTAAAAAGCTCCTTTTAAACCTACTCCGCACTCAGATTTATTTCGCGCTCGAGCTTGGATTTAGTTAGTGTTCGAGCACTCGGGTTTAAATTTAGTCCGTCCCATTTAAGGCACCGAGTCTGACTGCATCACCCACAGAACACCTTCCCAGGCCAATTTTCAGCAGCTCCGTCCCCAAACCGGCTGGCGCGGAGCTGGGAAGTTGGTCAGGAATTGGCATCTGGCTCCCTTTTCCAGCCACAACTTCCACCAGCCGTGCCCTGCCTGTTGTTTTTGTGTCGTGCTCTTGCGACAGGAGGTGCCTGTGATTCACTCCATTTGTTTGGTTTGCTTTTCTTCTTTTTCAATCCGCACGCAGCAAAACATATTTTTCCTTTTTTTCCTTTATTTTTTTTTTCTCCCCCATCCAACGTTTTCTGCTCCCAGCATCCCCCAAACCCTGTGAAAAGGAGAAAATAGCACTGCTGGGAAAGCGAGCAGCTTTCTCCTGGAAATGGTGATGCTCCGAGAGCTTGGTGGGAAAGTGTCCTACAAAGATGTTTCACACCCTGGGACCACAAAAAACCCAGAGACGCTGTTGCTGAGGAGGAAAAGCTGCTGCTGGCACCAAAATTCCCTGGTTTGCCACAACAGGAAGAGATGAGGACCTTAAAGATCATCTCGTCCCACCGTCTCACTACGGCCTACCTTCCTGCTAGCCCAGGGTGCTCCAGGCTCCATCCAGCCTGCCCTTGGGCACTGCCAGGGATCCAGGGGCATCCCCACCCTCCCAGCCAGGAATTCCTTCCCAATATCCCATCCATCCCTGCCCTCTGGCAGCGGGAAGCCGTTCCTCGTGTCCCATCCCTCCATCCCTTATCCCAAGCCCCTCTGCAGTTCTCCCGGAGCACTTTCCAGAAGGTTCTGTGGGGACAGGGCCCCACGGCGTCGGGGCACGGAGAGCTCCCCGCAGAGCTCCCCCGGCCCCGCTGACACAGCTCTCCCAGGCAAGGAGGCAGCCAAGCCTAGCAAAGCCCAGGAGCTGTTCCAGGCAGCCCAGGCGGATTCCCGGAACTGCCATTCCAAGGGCCCGCTGTATCCCGGGGCAGGCTGGAGGCAGCCAAGGATCAATTGCACGATCCCCTTTTCTCTCGGGGAGCTGCTTATCTCGGCACCTGCTGCCTCGCCGCTCACCTGCTAATGAGCTGCGGATAATTAAACAGCCAGAGCCCATCCCACCCCGCGGCGTAAGCGCAAACATCCGAGTTTTCCTCGGATCCCTGCACGTGTGGCTGAGCAGGGACAAATTCCTGAGCGTGGCAGCAGCTCCAGCCCAGCCTGCGCCGCGAAGGCCCCGGGCTGCAGCAGCCCCAGCCCGCCCGCAGGCTCCGTGCCACGCTCAGCGTTTTCACCGTGCTCGGTGACTTTCCGGTCAGGAGACAGCCGGGCTGCGGTGTCCCCTCCCGGCTCCGGGACACGCGGGGTGCGGCGGGATGGGTGCCGAGGAGCCAGAGCTCCGTGTGGGATGCGGCCGCACCTTTCCAAAGCACAGCCCAGCCGGTCGGCTCTTGGCTGGAGAAATCCAGGGCGGCAGGGGAGGACGGGGAGGGAAGGGATGGTGGTGGGAACGCGGCGTGCGGGGCTGGAGCGCTGTGCCAGCCCGGCTGCCGAGCTCAGCCCAGCCCGCCCCGCCAGCCTCAGCCCGGAGCGAGCTCAGCGCTCGGATCTCCCTGCGCGGGACGCGGGGAAGGGCAGCGGCCCGGAGACAGCCCCCGGTCAGCTGAACAAGGGAACGGGGCAAAGGCCCTGCCCGCGAAAATGGCCCGAGGCGCTCGAGAGCCGAGCAGAGAGGTGCAGACAGGACAACCTGTGCCCCGGGCTCCGCGAGAGGAAGGAACCCTGCGCAGTCAGGAGCGCTCGGCAGTGACCGCTCGCCCGCGGGGCCCGGCGCTGGCCACCTGTGCCGGCTGCTGGCAGGGCTCCAGGGGCCAGGGAGCTGCGGAACACCGTGCTCCAAAGCGACGGGAATTATTAACCCAGGAGCTCCGAGCGCCGAGACAGGCCCACGGTGCTCCTTTGTGTGCAGGTCCGAGCTCAGGCTTGGGCCACCTCAGCCTGGGGACATTCTGTCCCGGTTTGCCGCGTCCCCTGCCCTGTTTCTTACTGGGAGCTGGGGGGCAAAGCAGCGGGCCGGCTCAGGGAGCTGCAGGGAGGAACCGGCAGGGCTCTCCCTGGATCTGGCGAACCCGGGGAGACTCCGGGTGTCACCAAACCCACCGCAAAGCAGCCGAACGAGACTTTCAGTGCCACAGACTCGCAGGGCACGGTGCCGGTGAGGGGAGCGAGGCTGAGAGATGGAAAAGCAGCCGCAGCTTTGCCCAATTTCCTGCTGCGGGCAGGGAGGGATCCCTCCTGCAGAGAGCCTGGTTCTGCCCAGCCCCGCGGCTCCGTGCCCTCTCCTGCTCCGGGCTGCGGCACGTGGAGGTGCCTTTGCCGAGCCGCATCCCCCGCTGCCGGTGCGGGGCTGTGGCGTGTAAGAAATTTAATTAGGGGAGAGCTGCCAGCTCCCGCAGAGCCCAGGGCCAGCCCTGCACCACCGCAAACGCGGCGCCGGGCCCGGAACGGCGTTCTTCATCCGGCCCCCACCCCCAGGAACGGGGGGCCGAGCTGAAAATCAGCCCTGCGGCTCCATCCCCCCGCACGGCGAGGGCCGGGCTCGGAGCGGGGCTGCAGCTGCAGCGGCCACGTGCTGAGCGCCGGCCCCGCTGAACACGCTGAGCTTTCACAGTGCCTGGAGCATGGGGAAGTTCACCGGGGCGCCTCAGCCACAGCAGCCCCCGGGCCGCTTCTTCCCCTTCCTCCCCCCCAGCCTCGTCCTTTACCCACAGACCTACTTCGGGAGGGTAGAGGTTACACCAAGGAGCTGCTAAATAGGACACAGCTCGCTCCCATCCCTCCCTGACTGCAATCCCTCTCGGCCTGGGGCCCTGCCGAGCTCTCCAAAATAATTAGAGACGCAGACAAGCGCAGAGCAGAGATAAGCTGAGCCGGGGAGTGTTGTAACGCTAATTGGTTTCGGTGACAGGTGCTGGCAGCCTTCGGTGCCACCCTGACTCAGGCGAGGGGCAAAAGGCAGCACTGTGCAGGGACACAGGTGGGGGGCCCAGCCACCCCATCCTGGAGGCCTTTCCATTTCCAGCCGCGCCAAACCCCGACACTTGCACCGCAGGAATCTCCCTGGAGCAGCAGCTCCTGCCCCACTCCCACTCCCTTCTCCTTTTCCCAGCCCCTTCATTTGCCGGCAGCCACCGCCGGTGACGCCATAGCGGAGCAGCCTGCGCTGCCCTGCCGGTGCCTCTCCCCTTTGTGTGACAAGGTGACAGGCAGAGGCCACCTCGGAGCCGCGCACACGGCCAGCGGCCCCCGCGCCGCCGGCCCCGCGGCCCGGGCAGGGCACGGCCAAGGCCGGCAGAGCCGGAGCAGATGGCGCGGAACGAGCCGGGGGAAACGGGCGCTCTCGGAAGTTGCCAGGGAATGGGGAGCACAGAGGAGCGCTTGTGCTGCAGAGCCCGGCCCGCCCGCCCTGCCAAAGCCAACGGGGTCTTTGTTCCAGCCAGCCTGGAGGGGATTCATCCCGAAGCTTGGGAAGCACGGGATAAACCCAGCGCCGACACACCAGGCTCGGAGCTTGAAAACATTTCTTTGTTCGGCTTTGGTTGCAAAGTCCTTACGTGCCGTTTGTAAATTTTCCCGGAGACCAGGGGTCCTCGGCAAATATTTACTCACCAAACTCATCTGCAGCGAGCAGGGCGAGTTAGACCAGATGAATAAGTGCATTAACTATGTAAATACACTTCTCGTTTCTGGAGAGCTGCAAGTTAGGAAATGAGTCCTGTGGCTGCCTCAGAGCTTTTTGACAGCCTTTAATACACCTAGCTGACAGGGGGGGAAAAGCTGTTCGACAGCCCTTTAATGTCCCCAGCTAGTAGGAAAGCGCTTTTAAAACACGAAAAAAGGAAAGAACAGTCTAAAAATCCAATTAAAAGCCAGAAGCCCGAGCCCACAGGCGTTTTAGCTGAGTGTAAGGAGAGCCAAAAGGCCCCCCGAGGAAACAAAAGAAATAAAAATAGCCCGACTCTGCTCAAAGGACGAGACCCAGGTAGGAAGGAGCCGGCGCAGGGAGCAGCCGCATCCCGCGGGGGCAGCCCGGGACTCACCTTGGGGAGCCGCGATGATCCTGGGGTTCACCTTGGAGCGCCCCGCTGCCCACGTGCCCAGCTGGCCGAGCCACAGGGCCAGCAGGAGGGCAACAGGCGACCTCCTCCAGCCCATTCCTAGTCCGGGAGCGAGCCGGGATCGGCAGCCGGGAGAGCTGACAGCTGCATCTCCCCGCTTACAAAGGGCTGGGAGCACCCGGCCGCAGCCAATGGCGGGGAGAGGGCGGGCCTTGCACTGCGAATAAACCCCGAGCCGCTCGAGGGAACACCTGAGCTCCGTCACTCTGTCCGTCTCTGCGGCTTTTACTGGGGGCTTTTTGGCCCTTTTTTTGGGTTTTTCCTCCTCCTCCTGCCGTAAGGGGAAGGTGCGGGGGTTGGTGGCTTTGTTTCCCCTCGGGCGCGGGGAAAAGTCGCAGCTGGCACGAGGTCTGCAAAGAACTTCCCCCTGGGGCTGGGGAAGGGAAAATAGAGGTTGGGACGGGTGAAACGAGAGTGGAAACAGGGCTAAGAATAGGGGCCGAGAGCAGTGATGGGGAGCGGCTGGGCAGGGGCTGTGCCGGGGCCAGAGCCAGGAACAGCTGGGTCAGGAGGAGCAGGGCGCAGCAGGGCTGCGTGCCAGCAGGAAAGGGCCACTCCTAGGGCCGCCGAGCTGTCACACCCCCCTCTCCCGGGCACACGCGGCAGGCAGGGACAGCCCGGCGCGGATGCGGAGCCGGGATGAAGGTGAGCTGGAGGTGAGCCCTTCCCGACCACCGCGTCCCTCCGCGGTGCGGGTGCTCCCCGCGAGGACACGCCGAGCGCGCCCCGCGTGCGGCACTGCCCTCGGAAAGTCACCTCCTTTTCCCAAAGGTCCCCCCGGAGAGGCCGGGAAGGGCCGGGAGCCTTTGTGCCGCCGGTTAATGAGAGGAGCGGGGCATTCCGAGCACGGAGAGCGAGCTGCGACGTGACCGGAATGGGAGAAGCCCACCGGGAACGTGCAGGGATGAGACGCAGCTGCGCCCTTTAAAGTCGGGATTGAAGCTCAGCCCCGGCCCTGCTCCGCTCCGGGAGGGATGAACAGCGGCGGGGCAAGGGGGCATTCCCAAGGAAGCAAGAAAACCCTTTAATGAGCCGGCTAATGGTGAATTTTAAGGAGCCACAGGGATTTCCCAGCGCCTCTTTGTGTGTGTGTGTGGGGAGGGGGGTTGATCTTTCGTTTTGGCCACGCAGCTGCCGGGGTAATTTACAGGGTGAAGACACACGCTCAGTCTGCTCTCTCCCCTCCGGACGCGGGAATCGCCAGCCCTGAAGCGCTCTGTGCTCACCCCGAAGTGCCCCCGGGGCAGCTGCCTTTCCCTACCTGCTCCCCGAGGTGCCAGGCCCCGTGAGCGCCTGGTTTGCACCAGGGAAAAAAGAAAGGAGTTTTCTTCCTGAAAAAGGAGTTTTCTCCTTTCACCCCTGCCCAGCAGCTGGGGGCTCTGCGTGGTTTTTGGCTCTCGGGTTGGGGATTTTTGTTCCACCTGCAGTGAAATCCAGCGTCCCTGTGAATAAAACTTAGCCTCAAGCTCCCTGAGGACTTTGGGAGTGCTCATAGGATCCCGGGATGGTTTGGGTTGGGACCTTGGAGCCCATTTTATTTCTGACACCTTCCACGACCCCAGGTTGCTCCAAGCCCGGCCTCGGACACCTCCGGGGCAGCCACAGCTGCTCTGGGCACCCCGTGCCAGCTGCACAGGGAAGGATTCCTCCCTAAAACCCGATGGGAGCCTGCCCTGTGCCAGGGACAGGGAGCGCGTGGGAGCATCCCGCCCACAGCGCTGGGAATGGAGGAGTCTGCACCAGAACGGAGCTCACACCCCACGGTCCCTGCCCTCCCCAGGAGCGTCCCCTCCTCACCCCACGAGGGCAGCGGCGTGAGATCAGCCAGGGCTGAACCTGGCTCCGGGAACCATGAGATCACTGCCCGGGAAAGCGATTCCAGCGGGAACCCAAACCCACAGGAAAACCCAAACCCACAGGAAAACCCAAACCCCCACAGCTGATTCCCAGGTGGTTCCAGCCCTGGCCCGGTTTGCAGGAGGTGTTGGACACGTCCAGGAGCGAAGGCCACGCTTCCCAAAGCAGGGAAGGAGCTCGGGGAGGCAGTTTGTTCACTCGGGACCGCACGCCGCCGGATTCCAGGCACCAGCTCAGCCCCCTCCTGCAGAAAATTCCGTCTGCTCCGCTCCGGGATCAGAACTTGCCCAGCTCAACTCGTGAGCAGCTTTCTCCCAGATCATGCGCCTCGCTTCCAGCATGGATCAGGAGGCAGCCTCCCCCAGGAATCTTGTCAGAAGCATGAAGCACAGATTTTTCCCCGAAGAGGAACAGTTTTATTCATCACAGACTGAATGTTTGTGGCCCAGGCAACCCAGCTACCACGAGAGCTCAGATTGCGCTTGGCACCCGGGCAGGCGCGTGGTGATGTTATCCACAGAAACAGAGCCGCTACCTCCCCTCGGCCAGGAATGTGACCCTTGGAAGCACCAACACAGGCGGATCTTCCACGGAAAAATGGCACCACAGGACAAATCTGAGCCCTGGCTAAGCCAGGCACGGCCTCTCCTCTGCTGCCGTGACGCTCAGCCACCGCCACGGAGCCGGACACCGCGAGCCGGGCAAAGGCTGCGGATTTTTCCATGATCCCTTCCCAGACAAGATCGGGATGCTGCACGTTCTGGCCCAGAGCTGGAAAATCCTGTGCTAAACCTGCAGGAGGGACGGGCGGCCCAGGAGGCTGGGACACAACTTGTGGAAGATCAGAGCTCCCGTTCCTCACCCGCTGCGCGTTGGGAGCGAGCCGACTGATAAGGCTGGGTTTGGAGTGGGAATCAGTGAAATTCCCCTCACAGCTCCTCTCGGTGCTGACAGGCCCTTCATTCCTCAGCTGACAGAGTGAGGAGGGAAGCAAGCAGAGCAGATCATCTATCAGCTGCTGCATTTTCTGCTTCCACACCCCAATTCTCCCCCCCCCCAGCTCACGTTCCTGGCAGGCAGCTACCAAAAAACCTCAACCAACCCCACCCCAAGGCCACAGCCCTGTGGAGTCTGGGAGCTTCCCAGCTCTCCAGGGTCACCTCTTCAAGCTGGATTGAGGCTGGGGGCTTTACTGAAGGGGCCCCAAAGTGCTCCCTGCCACCCCCAGGGCTTTGCAAACCTCTCGGGAAAGGGCTGGAGGAGCCGTGTGCCCCCCAGATAAGATTTCCCAGCAGATTTGGCTCCCCAGATGAGATTTCCCAGCAGATTTGGCCAGGAGGAACCGTGTGACCCAGCTGGTTTGCACTCGGTGATTTTGAGATCAGCGCAAAACCCCAGCCCGGGACTCCCCTGGTTCCTGTGCCCCCGAGGAAAACCCAGGGGCTCCCCCAGGCCCTTCCAGAGCAGCCTCACAAGGCGGTTTCACTGGTCACAGGTCCTGCCTGAGGACTGGCCACAGCCTCAGCTGCCCTGACCGCAGCCACAGCCCACCCTCGGCACCAAAGCCCCTCTGGAGCATCACCTGAAGGTGTCACATCCCTGGGGGGCTCAGAGGGCACTCACTGGTGGGGCAGGAAACGGGGCAGGAGTGCCAAAGGCTTCAAGCTGCTGACATAAAACCCAGCGCAGAGTCTCACCCGACTAAAATGAGGTTAGAACAGAAAAAAAGAACAGCAATGGGGGCTTTGCTCAGCCACGCTCCTTCCACGAGAGCTGCACTGGCAGCTGCATCTCCCTGCGAGGTTCCAGCAGGTCAGACTGTTCTGCTTCTTACTTGCCACTCCTGGTCCTTCCTTCCCTGTGAGCCCCTCTGCCCCTGCCAGGGCCTGGATTTCAGGGCAGCATTCCAAAGCGCTCTCCTGTGGCATGGGCCACATGCCAGCCTCCCCAAAACGGGAATCCCACACCTGCCAGCAGCTCTGCAAGGCCCCACGGAGGGTCCATCCCCTAACCAAGCTGATAACCCCCCTTTAGCAGCCCCACAGAGCCCTCCTGCAAGCACCTGGTTAAGGTTTAACTGCCTGCCCTAAGAGCAGCTGGAATTCCAGCCCGCATTTTCCTGCAGGGAATCCAAACAAACGCACCCGGCTCCCAAGAAGCTGCCGGGAAAAGCGCCAGAGCCCTCTCCGGGCTGGCCAGGCTCATCAGCCCGAGCGGAGGCTGCTCAGGAAAAGTCAACTGACCTTGGAGCGCCTGAGCGCTTCCAGCAGCGTTATCTGTCTCGCCGGGAAGGGAGAGGCAGGGCAAGAAGGGCCCCGTCCTGCTGCTCGTTCCCAGCGTGAGCCCCCGGGACGCGCAGGGACAGCGGCGGCAGCGCCTCAGAGCCCCGGGGACGCGCAGGGACAGCGGCGGCAGCGCCTCAGAGCCCCGGGGACGCGCAGGGACAGCGGCGGCAGCGCCTCAGAGCCCGGTGCCGCAGCACCAGGCCGAGCCCTGGGAGCTCCGCATCTCCTCCAGCAGCAGAGCGGGGACAGGGCGGGATGGCCCCGCTGGGCTCCGGGTGCCCACCGGGCTGGGCAGGGAAGAGCTGCCCTTTCCTGCTGTGTCCCGTCTGCCCTTCCTCGCGCTGCCTGGCAGCTGCTTCCCGGGCCCCTCAGGGCCCCTTTGGGGCAGGGATTGCCGCAGCCCCGAGCAGCGGGGGCAGAGGGGAAAACGGGAATGAGGGATGGGGCGGGGGGAGAGCGATGGCTGGGAGCTCGCCCGGGCAGACAGCAGCTGGCAGGAGCTGGGGATGATTAAATGATGTGTAACCGAGAATCCTCTGGGGTCAGAGCATTTAATGCCAGCCAGCTCAGCCCCGGGAGGGGATCCTGCGGGGACAGCACCGCTGCCCTGCCCTGCAACAGCAAACAAACGCGGCACCACGGAGGGCTGCCCCAGCTCTGCCACACCAGGGACCGCCTTATTCCTGGCTGTCCTCGCCACCTCTGGCTGCCCCAGTGGCCACAGGCACCCCAAAACGAGCCCTCCAAGCTTCACCGGGACCCAGGAGTGCCCGCAGTGCCGCAGCTCCTCCTTGCAGCTGCTGGACAGCCTTGGGACCGACCCGGGGCCGCTCCCCAGGGCTCCTGGGGTGACACAGAGGCCACAGCTTTACCTGCTCGAAGGAAAACGGGGTGTGGGGTCTGCTCCCAGCAGCCCACAGCCAGCCCTAAAAGTCCCCAAACCTCAGACAAGAAGATGCTGGGAAATCTCTTAAAAATGGATTTTTCCTCTGCTCACCCTGCTCCAAAGTTTTGCTCCAGTCTCAGTTCTGGGCCATAGCAGGAAAACAAGGAACTCTGGCTCCCTTCTGATGCTTTTGTGGCTCCTGGAGTGGAACTCCACAGCTCAAACTCAACACCTGAATTAATTCACTGCTGCTGAGCTGCTGCTCTTAAATCAGCGAGGAATTTATTTCAGAGATAGAGGGGGGGAAACAAACCCTCTCACAGGGATTTTGGGACACGTTTATGGATATTAGAACACTATAAATATAAAAGGGAACATAAGGAAATAGGAATATTCTCACAGGGTGACATTTGCAGTCCATTTTTGCTTTCACCAAATTAAAACAGTCGCCTTAAAAACCAACCCTGGTTTTTATTGTGCCTCACGTGGGCTCCCAACTCTGTAACCTTAAAAGGTGCTTTGAGGGCTGAAACCAGAGCTCCTTTTTTTGTCACTTCCAACAGGAAAATGGTGATTCATGTCAGCAAAGCAACCAACCCCCACGGGACACGGGGAAGCTGCACTGTGTCACCTGCCCTGGCTCTGGGCTCTCACCTCATCAGCTGGCCCAGGATCAGAACTTTCCTCCTTTCTCCAAAGTTCCCCCGAGAAGAGTCAAGATCAAAATGTCAGCATTGCCAAGGACACCTCTGTCCCCCGTTATTTTGTCCCTTCCCACAGCCTGGCCCCTCCCCGAGACCCCTCGGCTCACTGAACCAGCACAGAGCTGGAAAAGGAAGAAAAACTCCGATTTTTTATGCGCTTTGGCCTTTCCTACAAGGACAAAGCTGGGAGCAGCCAGGAACCCACCGAGTCCTCTGCAAAGAAGGAAAGTTGATGGGCAAAGGCTGTGCCAGACAAATTCCTGCTGCTGTTCCTGCTGGATGTACCTGCCAGGCTGCCCAAGCTAATCCTGGAGCACCGGGCAAAGTCACCTTCACCGCTTTTCTGGGATTTTCTGGGAGAGCCGAGGTGTGGAGCCCCAGGATGAGATGAGGACAGACTGGGAATCCTCAGAGCTGTGTGGAACGAACATTATTCCATGGAAATCTGTCCAGGGTGAGTCCTGTGACCTCAGAAACTGAGGCTGAGGGGGTGAAACTCGGCGTGGGTGAGGCACTGCAAAAGCCACCTGGGAGATTCCGCTCCGTCTCCGTTCCCACCGTTTTGCTGGAAAATTAACGCCCCTCCCCACACCCCTCTGCTCCTCACGGAGACAAATCAGCCCAAAATGAGGGAGACGAGGAGAAAAAGGCCTCCAGGAAAGCAGAGCACACATGGTGCAGAGCCCAGCCAAGCCCCCACCCCCCTCTCCAGGTGTTCAGCGAGGGTCAAGCACCGGGATGAATAACAGGATTTTGGAAAACACGGGAGGAGAAGCAGCTGCTCCATCCATCCTGCTGCAAACAGCCGCTGTCCCAGCTTCCCCTGGCAGCCCCACTGAGGCCAGCAGGGAGCTGGAGCAGGAGCTGCTCTTTGATGTCAGAAACAGAAGGGCCTTGTTTACGTTGGGGAACTGCGGCCTGACCTCCTCCTCTTGCTGGGTCAGCCAGCAGCGCTTCCCAGTCCGCTCCCAGTAAAGCCTCAGGCCGTGGATGCTGGGCTGGCGACCAGAGCACGGCAGGAACCGGGCACAGGGGCAGGAGAGGGACAAACTGACCCCCAGCCAGAGCAGATCCACTCACTCTGCTCCACACTGGGACGAAGAACCACGGCTGGGGCAGGAGGAGGGGAAGGTGCCGGGGCAGTGGCACCAGGGACGGAGCACAAGGAGCAGGCAGCAGTTGGCTCCTGCTCTGCCCTGTTCAGGCACTCACAGTTAGTGACAGGGACCTTAAAGCCATCCCATCCCACCTCCCACCACACCAGTGTCCAGCCCAGCGATCCAGGGGCAGCCACAGCTGCTGTGCCAGGGCCTCCCCACCCTCACAGGCAGCAATTCCTCCCTAAAATCCACCCTGACCCTGTACCTTAAAGCCTTTCCCCTCGTTCTGCTGCTCCCTGCCCTTGCAAAGCATCACCTCGGTGTGCCAGCAGCGCTTCCAGGAGAGGCTGGGCGCGGGAACGCGCGGCTCTGGGGCGGCAGCGCTCACCTGGCGGCTGCAGAGCCGCTCCCAGCTCCCCCTCCCCTGCAGGAGCTGCTGCAGCAGAGCTGCCGTTCCCCCCAGCCGTGCAGGAGGCAGCGCAGCCTCTCCCCCTCCCTGCAGCTCTCCCCGTGCCTGAGCACGTCTCTGCCGGGCGAGGGAAGCGAGCGGCGCGCGCGTCGTGAGCGGCGGCGCTGCCAACTTCTCCTCTGCTGCAGCCGGAGCAGCCAGGGAATGCGCCTGAGCCGCTGCTCCCAGCCAAGCCCTGCCATTTGGGGAAGGAAGCAGGGAAAAGTCGCTTCCAGCCCAAAAATCCAGGCAGTTCTCAGCTCTCTGGGGGCGTGGGGAAGCAGAAATAGCAGCACAAAATGGCTTCGTACCAAACGTGGGTCAGCGGGGGGATCAAATATCCCAGGAACGACATGGAAAACACCATTTTGGGACAGCAATGAGCCCTAGATTGAGGATGAAGGTGGCACAGGAAGGCAAAGCGATCCCAAAGCAGCTCCAGCAGAGCCTGCAAACGCTCCCCAGCTTTGGACAGCAGCATCTGCGATCCGGCTAATCCGCAGTTATCCCGGGAGGATTGGGGGTGGCAGCAGGGCTGACTCCCCTCGTGGGGAAGGGAGGGAGGCAGGCAGGGAGGATGCTGTGCATATGCTCTCTCCTGCCCCTGCAGAGCCAGCAGCCGGGGCTCCAGGGAGGGGAAGGGATTAATCAGTTTTCTTACACATAAAATCCACTGAGCCCCGAGTGCGTGCCGAGGGCAGGGGCCCGGCAGGGCGGCAGGAAGGCCATTTATGTCCATCACATCTTATCTGCTGCAGACCGAGGCACGAACACAGCCCCTCCCTCCCTCCCTCCCTCGGGCATTAATGCTCTCGACAGGATTAAAGCCTATCAGTGCAGGGCTCCCCGGAGAGAACAATCCCGCATTTGCTGGGTGATACCGAGATGGTATCAGCGAGGATCACAGAGCTCGCAGAGGGATTAGAGGGCAGCACAGGCAGCCCCGAGGTGAAGCAGGAGAGCAGAGAGCGTTCTCTGCTCGGCGCAGGCACGGTGGCGTGTGAGGAGAACCCGCACCCGTTTTCATGCCTCGTTAATCCCGGCGCTGCGATCGCAGCGATGCCGGGCCCAGCTCCAGGCCTGGCTTTTCTCAGCTCCCACCGACTGCAATTACAGGCAAACGCCTCTAATTGGCTTTGCAGCCCGGGCCCTGGGCAGGTGGTGGCACCCAGGATTAGAGGGCACTGGGAAGCACTGGGAAGCCGGGCTGTGTCAGGGGCACTCCTCCAGCTCACACTCAGCCCTTGTCATTTCTTTGTCACTGTCACCTCGTGGTGGCCGTGAACTGCTGAGCCCTCATCCTTGTCAGCTGGCGAGCTGAAACCAGCACCTCCCACAAAGGCAGAGCTTCTCCCGCAGCTCCTGCCCCCCTCCCGCCGCGGTGGCCTCGGGGATCTGGAACGCAGCCCGGGACAGAGCACAACCCACACGCCAGGCAGGGAACCGAACACGGTCCATTTAATGCGCAGGGGGAGCACGGCGTGGGCCAGGAACGAAACTACACGGGAAGGATGTGGTGACAGGCCAGAGCCTGCACAGCTGGAGGGGCCACGTCTCTCCAACACCGTGCTGGACAAAGTCCTGAGGCCCCGTCCCTGGTGGCAGACGGAGGAGGCTGCAGAGAGCATCTGGAGTGCTCCCTACAGGACAGCGAGGAAAGGAGCATCCCCACGCACAGAAACAGCCCGAGGGATGGCACAGCCGCTGCCTCGGCGCTACTCACCAGTCCAGCAGGAAGAGTTAGGGGGCCCCCCCAGCAAAGATGAGCTCCAGGGCAGCCTGGATGTCCCCTCCGGTGGCCTGCAGGGCCCGCAGGCTCAGCTCGTCGTCGTGTATCCCCATGTCTCGCAGCTGCTGCAGCTGGGGCTGCCACTGGCTCTGCTCACAGCACACAGGGCAAGTTCAGGACAGGGCATGTGAGAATCCCAGCAGGAAAACCGGCTGCCTTGCCCACCGTCCACTCGCCCACCTCAGCCAGCTCCAGCCACGCTGCTGGGTGCAAACAGCTCCAGAAAGCTCAGGGTGAGGCTGCAGAGTCCCCAAAGCCACCACCCCTCCATCCCAGTCCTTCTGCCGTGCCCGGGATGTCCCTTCCAGGGCCACACCCTGCCGCAGGAGGCAGCTGGAGAACCACCTCCACCCCGTACCAGTGGGATACGGAGCTCCAGGGGCTCCTGAGGAAGGGGCTGACACTGACCTGGAGGCTGGGCTGCCCCGAGGCCTGCAGGGCGTGTTGTAGGGCCTGGCTGAACAGGTCGTTGGTGATGGGTGTCCCCGACTGGACACCGGATGACATCGGGGACGTCCCGGAGGAGTGGCCCTAAGGAGGAGGTCACGGATCAGGAGACCAGGAACCAGCACACAGCAACACCTGCAGCATCCCCCCAGCCCCAATCCCCTGTGGGATGGGAGGGAGCTCCCCCAGGAGGGAAGGAAGCCCCAGGTGCCCCAGCCCCGGGCAGGAGCGGCGCTGGCTGTTACCTGGGTGCCCGGCGTGGGGGTGTGGGAGCTGCTCTCGGGGGTGCTGGCCAGGGCCAGGGCGGTGGCCAGCTCGCTCTGGGTGATGGGCCGCGGCCCCGCGGCCCCCGCGTAGCCCAGCGAGGCCGGCCGGGAGCCGGACGTGCTGCTGGAAGGGGTGGACCTCGTGCTCTGCGTGGAGGGAGAGAAAAGCACCAGCTGCGTGTGAGGTTGGTGCTCGTGTCCCAGGCAAACCGGGCTCGTTCCCACGGATCCCTGTCCTACAAAACCCTACGCTCCCAAGTGTGGGACTCCTGAAAGACAAACGTGCCAGAGCGGGATGAGCTTTTTCCCACAAAGTCAGCCGTGGAAAGCGGCAGGAAACCTTTCAATACCATCCACCAGCCTCAAACCAGAGCGCTACTAGCCTGTGACAAAACAATTCCCTGTCCACAAGCACTGTTTGGACCCAAATACCCAGTTTTTCTCACAGAACCCTTTGTCCTGTGGAGAGGAAGACAGCAGAAGGGCAGGGACCAACATTCCCATGCTCCATCCTCACCCAGGCACAATTTGGCTCTGAGGGCGTTTCCTCTGTTCCATTTTCCTGTTGTGTGTTCAGCGCTGAGGAAAACCCTCTCCCGAGCAGCATGGAAGCAGCCAGGATCAATATGTTTGTCTCCACATCCCCCTGGGGAGCCAGAGCAGCTCGTGCTGCTCGCCAGACGGGAAGGGAAGAGCCTGCGAGCCTTAGGGCTACAAATCAATCCCAAACTGCAAGCCCCAAGGAGGTGCTCCAGCCAAGCCTGGCTGCTTACCTGGTGGAAGTCATCCTCATCGTCAGAGAGCCCCTCAAAGAGAAAGCCACCTGCAGCAGAACGGGGAATAAAAGGATGAGGCGAAGCGGCAGGAAATGGGAACCGGAGGAGGGAATCCTGTGGGGTTTCTGGCTGAGCAGGCATCAGCCCCACGCACCTGGCATGTCCCGGTAGGAGCCCGAGGCCATGGCCCGCGAGGACGTGTCCGGGGCTGGCAGGGGGGTGCCGCCCGCCACCGAGTGCAGCACCAGCACGATGGCGTTCACCAGGGCAGGGTGAGCCGGGATCAGCCTGGGCACAAACGGGGCACGGGTCAGCTGTGCGCAGGGGAACACAGAGAGCAGCCCTGACAGACTCGGGGCACCGACACCGTGCTGCTGGCTGCCCGGCACAAACTCCTCCGGGCAGCCTGGGATCCTTCTGGAGCCACGGTGGACCTTGGCTCACCAAGGATCCTTC
>VZRS01005893.1:0-14138 GCA_013398055.1 Ifrita kowaldi
CTGCTGGGATAACGCCTGAATCCTACCTGAGAAACTGCTGGAATAATGCCTGCATCCAACCTGAGAAACTGCTGGGATAACGCCTGCATCCTGCCTGAGAAACTGCTGGGATAACGCCTGCATCCTGCCTGAGAAACTGCTGGGATAACGCCTGCATCCTGCCTGAGAAACTGCTGGGATAACGCCTGCATCCTGCCTGAGAAACTGCTGGGATAACGCCTGCATCCTGCCTGAGAAACTGCTGGGATAACGCCTGCATCCTGCCTGAGAAACTGCTGGGATAACGCCTGCATCCTGCCTGAGAAACTGCTGGGATAACGCCTGCATCCTGCCTGAGAAACTGCTGGGATAACGCCTGCATCCTGCCTGAGAAACTGCTGGGATAACGCCTGCATCCTGCCTGAGAAACTGCTGGGATAACGCCTGCATCCTGCCTGAGAAACTGCTGGGATAACGCCTGCATCCTGCCTGAGAAACTGCTGGGATAACGCCTGCATCCTGCCTGAGAAACTGCTGGGATAACGCCTGCATCCTGCCTGAGAAACTGCTGGGATAACGCCTGCATCCTGCCTGAGAAACTGCTGGGATAACGCCTGCATCCTGCCTGAGAAACTGCTGGGATAACGCCTGCATCCTGCCTGAGAAACTGCTGGGATAACGCCTGCATCCTGCCTGAGAAACTGCTGGGATAACGCCTGCATCCTGCCTGAGAAACTGCTGGGATAACGCCTGCATCCTGCCTGAGAAACTGCTGGGATAACGCCTGCATCCTGCCTGAGAAACTGCTGGGATAACGCCTGCATCCTGCCTGAGAAACTGCTGGGATAACGCCTGCATCCTGCCTGAGAAACTGCTGGGATAACGCCTGCATCCTGCCTGAGAAACTGCTGGGATAACGCCTGCATCCTGCCTGAGAAACTGCTGGGATAACGCCTGCATCCTGCCTGAGAAACTGCTGGGATAACGCCTGCATCCTGCCTGAGAAACTGCTGGGATAACGCCTGCATCCTGCCTGAGAAACTGCTGGGATAACGCCTGCATCCTGCCTGAGAAACTGCTGGGATAACACCTGCATCCTGCCCGAGAAACTGCTGGGATAACTCCTGCATCCAACCTGAGAAATTGCTGGGATAACGCCTGCATCCATCCTGAGAAACTGCTGGGATAACGCCTGCATCCTGCCTGAGAAACTGCTGGGATAACACCTGCATCCTGCCCGAGCAACTGCTGGGATAACACCTGAATTCAACTTGAGAAGCTCATGAAGGCACTTTCTTTTCCCAGATAAACCTATTCTGANCTGAATCCTTCCTGAGAAACTGCTGGGATAACACCTGCATCCTGCCCGAGGAACTGCTGGGATAACACCTAAATTCAACTTGAGAAGCTCATGAAGGCACTTTCTTTTCCCAGATAAACCTATTCTGAGCAGCTGCACCTGTGGCAGACACAGGGATTCTGTAAGCACCACTCATCAGAGAGGGATGATTAAGCTGCCAGAGGCAGGGATAGATGGGATATTGGGAAGGAATTGTTCCCTGTGAGGGTGGGGAGGCCCTGGCACAGGGTGCCCAGAGCAGCAGTGGCTGCCCCTGGATCCCTGGCAGTGTCCAAGGCCAGGTTGGACATTGGGGCTTGGAGCAGCCTGGGACAGTGGAAGGTGTCCCTGCCCGTGGCAGGGGTGGGATGAGATGGGCTTTGAGGTCCCTTCCAACCCAAACCATTCCATGATTTCTGGAGGATGATCGCTTGTCTTGAGGGCTTCAAGCCTCACAGGAGAGGATGAAGGCAGCTGATGATGGCATTAGAACATCCACATTATTGTAGCTTCCTCCAGCACGTCACAATTCACTGTAGAGGCTCTGCTAGACCCTGCAAAGACCCTCTGGCCACAGACTGGGCGAAAGGAGAGGAACTGGAACCCAGTGAAGTGGCTCACAAAGGGCTGCCAAATCTGTCACTTCTTCCAGAGGTCAGTGGTGGCCCCATCAGGCTTTTCTGGGTCTCTTCCTTTAACGAGCTAATCTTACCCTGAAATCCCATCAACTCAACCAAATCCATCTCTGGAGATTAAAATACCATATTCACCAAGTAAAGACATTTCTCTGAGCTCACATCAACCTCATGACTGGGGGAAGAGCAAAGCTGTTCCCCCATGGCAGAAAGCCCTGTCACCTCAGAGCTGGAAACAGCTGATAATTAATCTATAATTAATCTCAGCTCTCAGGAAACCTGAACTTGTTTCTCTGGTGACTCCTCAGCAGTTGAAAAAAAAAAGGGGGAGGTGATCTCACCAAGAGGTCCTCAGCTGCCCTGCGGGAGGGTGGGCTGCACTCACAATTAGGAATTAAGGGAGAGACTGTGAAACCCTGATGCAAGATCACAGATTTTTATGAAGTCCATGGGAGAGCACCACTGGGTACACAGAGGTCAGAAGAAATGCTGTGCTGGATCCCTCTGGGCTGAGTGTCGTGAACCTGGGACTTTCCCACATTCTGATGGATGTGACCTTCTCTTTTCCCTTCTCTTCCATGCTTTGAAGTTCAGGGCGCTGTGGAAGGACACCTGACTCACGCACGGCTCATTCCCTTCCCCGTGGGCCAGACTTCCCAAACCCCAGCTCATGCAGCCCAGTCCCCAGGAGAGCTGCAGGAAGCTTCTTCCCTCACCCACTGGGGTGGCTGTCCGGGGGAGAAGTCTGCAGAGGGGCAGGGATGTGCTGGGGATTCTACTCATTTATTTATTTAACATTTTAATTGATTTAATTCAGAAAATTCTGAAAGGCCCCTCGCCCTCATCCTGCTCAGGGCAGGGGTTGTGGCCCTGGGCTCCTGCACAGCTCCCAGCACTGGCTGCCCACCATTACCACAGAATTAGTTGGGATTTTGACATTCTTTTGATGTCACAGCTGCAGAAGGTGCAGAAGATGCTCGACACAGGCAGGTACAAGACACAAGAACCAGTAAGACACCAGACTTCACACAGGGAGGCACATCCTGGCACAGGCTCGGGGGACTGAGGGGACATTGGAGGTGTCCCAGCCCACCCTGCTGTCCCCAGCACTCACCCAGCCCGTTTGCACAGTCGTAGAAGTCAAAGCAGTGCACGGTTCGATCCATCCCGTACGGTCCCATGAGTGTCCTGCGGGAGACAAGAGGAGCAGCTTTCTGTCCCAGGCCAAGAAGAACAGAGGCACAAGTGCCCAGCCAGCACACACAGAGGCACAGTGTCCCCTCCAGCCCGGACACTGCCCACCAGACACTGCAGACACCCAGGCTGAGGCACAGCCCCACTACTGCACCCACGCGGGCAAAAATCACCCCCGAGCCAGCCCCCCCCGAAGTTCACACAGATAAATGAGAGAATATGTGCAGGGCTGAACATCATCCTCCCCACCCAGCAAATCTGATGGACCTGTCTGTGATTCATTACCCCAGATTATCGGGGCTGGACAGCTGTGCAGCTCCCGGGAAATGAGATCAGAGCTCGGACCTGTGTTCTGGGAATAGAGCAGTTTCACAAACACAGGCAGCCTGCAATGAAGACAGCCGGGCACAACCCACTCCCAAGGTTTGTAATGCAGGCAGAGGGTCTGGAAAAGGGGATGCAAAAGCTGCTGAGCTGCTCCAAGTCCTGCCTGGTCTGGTGGGAGCTTCTCATCACAAGCCAGAGCAGGTGGAAGAACATCACACACTTGAGATTCCCCCGAGCCAAGTAATTCCCCAAAACATCCCACAGCCTCCCCCTAAACACTCTTAGGCAAAGTCCCAAAGGAATGACCCCAAAACCAGCCTGCCCCAACCACAGATGCCAGACTCCAAACCTGGGACCACCAGCACTTCTCCTTGGGCTCCTCAGGGTGGATGAACTCTGATGTGAGAAACCCCCACCCAGATGTGCCAGGTGGGAAACCAGGGGTGAAGAGCTCCCAAAACACTCCCCAGCATTTAAGTTGCAAGAGAAAAGGTGTTTCCCAATCAATATCAGGTCCCTGATCTGAACACAGATGAGGAGGAACAACACCGTGGGAAACAAGAGGCTGCTCCAAATCCAGCAGGATGCCGGATAAGAATAACCCACAGAGACGTCCCAGGAATCCAAAATACAACTCAAAATATTGAGCTGTCCTGCAAAGCCAGAACTTCCACCTCTAAGATTCAGATTGAAAGCGTTTTCTCCCTGTTAAAAAATGCCCCTCCTTGCTATCCTTGCACTGTACTCAAGACTGAACAAACAACTGACCACATCTGGCTATTGAAAAATGGAGCTCCAAGGCATCCCAGGAAGGCACAGCAGCCCTGGGCCCAGGCTGGTTCAATCCCCTGCCCAGGATTTTCAGGGTATTTTGAGTAAATCACCGAGGAAATTCCCCGGGGCGAGCCCCGGGCGCTCAGGGCAGGCTGGAAGGCGCCATACGGATGCAGCTCCAGCGGAGCAGACGCCTCCTTGATACGATCAACTCTTATCACCATCCCCCTGCCATCACCTCTTATCACCATCCCTGCTCCGAGGCACGGCCGCCCAGCAGCCCCGAGCTCTGCTAATGCCACAAACGCAGAAAACCCAACCAGCGAAGGTGTCCTGGGCTCTTCCTGCTGTCCCTGCCTCCCAACCCCACTCCTGGAGAAAACAGTGCAAGGACCTTGGCTGGAAGTGGAAGCCACGGGACCCCCAGGGCCCCCTCCCCATTCCCACCCCAGCTGGGGGAGGTTACCTGCTGATGATGATGGCTCCCTTGTAAAGGACGGAGACCACGGGCATCCTGCTGGCGCTGGCAGCCCGGCCCTGCCAGGCACCAGCCACTCTGATTTGGCAGGAACCCGTTAAAGTGATGGGAAAAAAAAAATGGGAAAAAAAAAAAAAAAGGGGGAGGTCGGAGGGCATCACGTGGTGCCCCCGTATGCATGTTAATTCCACCCAACATTAACACAGATCAGCTCAAAACATCTCCAACTTTAGATTAAAGCTTACGCAAGCCGGAGCCAGCGCGGCTCCATCCCAGCGCCTTCCCAAAGCGGCGAGGCCGGAGCTGGGCCAGCCCCGAGCAGGGCTGGCCCCTCGTCCTCGGCACAACACGGGAATTACTGGGATGCATCCTTGGGAATGGCCCCTCCAGGGATGGAGGGCAGCGCTCAGTGCGGGACGTGTGCGGTCACCGTCCCTAAAGGATTAAAATCCCCAGCGAAGCTTTGGAAGCAATAACAGACTGCAGCACTTAGGGGGCTTAGGGTTGATTTTTGTTTTCTTTTAGCATCTTTTCCAGCCCACAGTATTCCCTTCTTCGTGCAGAGCGAGTTCAGCTGTTCCCCTGTCTGCTGGGAGGTCAGAAGCCTGAAGTGCCTTTGAACAGCCTCTTCCATCCCTGTCTTGGTGCACATCAGCCAGCTGGAGAAGCAGCAGGACCCCTGTCTTGTGGAATGGGGGATGGAGGGGTGAAAAAAGATTACCCAAGGTTTGCCAGTGAATGGGAATGGACATGGAACAACCCACCTTGGGGCTTGGCAGTGATGCCTTAGATTTTAACTTTCATATTTTTCAAATCCTGCACTGCCTGGTGTGTAACTCTGAAGTTTCCTGTAGCCTGTTCATTTCTGCTCTCTCGTGCCAGGCAGACACAACAAAGCCTCTCCGGGCCTGCTCTCCAAGGACACCCAGACCACCCTATGCCCAAAAAGTATAAACCAAAGAGCCTCAAAGGCAGGGCAAGCTGAGGGGAATTACATCATTAACTGAAGCTTTAATTGGAGAATTAACCCTGACATGCAAATGAACCAAACCTATAAAAGTGTGAAGAACTCATGCCCTGCCGTCCATCTTGGGGCCCATTTTGAGAACAGCCTCTGGCTCCCCAGGGGCACCTTTGAAGGCCTTTCAAATAAATACCGACCTTTATTCCCCTCCTCCTGTCTAGTCTCTGTTTCTAGGAGGCCTCTTAAGGCATCAGCAGGAGCAGGGCTGCGATCCTGGGGGAAGAGATCTGGTGACCTTTCCTGAGGAGGGAAATGTACTCCCCTGCACCTGCAGGAGGACACGGGTCCTGCATCCCAACCAGCCCCAGGGGACATCTAAGGTCACAGGGAAGCTCTTGGCCCTGACTCCATCACCGGTGTCCTCCTCGTGCTGTTCCCACAGCGTCTCCGCAGGCTCCTGGCCAGGCCCCATTAGTGGCCCTTGCCCTCGTTAGCGGAGCACCGACTGCCTCTGCTGTGGACGTGCCTGCCTGGCACTGCAGCTCCTTGCCAAAGCATTCCTTGAGTCCAGTGCTGTTGGATATCGCTGCTCCCATGTGCGAGCAACTGATTGTACCAGCAGGAGCTTCCCCGATGGCCTCATGTGAAGCCTCTCTGGGCAAGTGTGAGGTGCTTCAAAACAATGGCAGATTGGAGAAGTTCTCCTGCATTTTGTCTTTTTTTTTTTTTAATTGCTTTCATTTGAGGACATTCAGATGACAGATAAAATCTGAGTAGATTTGACCTTCAGGTGGCCAAGACTTTCCTAAAAATTAAATTATCTAGCTAAAAAAAGTAAAATTTGAATAAGTAATGCCAACAGGACAAACGTAGATGCATCTGGTGATATGCTGTGCACACCCCAGCACAGCAAGATGTGCCCACACCTGGTTCACGCCCTTGTCAAGGTTTTGGCCAAATCAGACTAAGCACGAGGGGTGGTACCTGGGGCCATCTCCAAATCTGTTGGATGCTGCAGCCTTGAAGAGCCTCACAGACCTGCCCATCCCCTCAGCGACCCAACCTCAGGGAGATGCTCTATCTCCTGCCATCCCACAGAAAATGACCAGGGTGTGGAGAGCCAAAAATTAAGGCAGGAGGTTCCAACACCTGGTGACCACCAGCTCTGGCTCTCAGTGACTCGTTCAAGGCTGACCAGGAGGTTTTGTGGCAGAACACGCAGAGAAATTCAACGCTGGGGTGTGGAACCCTCCCTCTGTGCCTGTCCTACAACAGGAGCTGTTCCACACCAGGGCACAGCTCCTCATGGGGCAGGAGAGCCCTGGCACCATGCCCAGCTTGGGATGACCTTTTTGGGCACCCTCACCCAGCAGCCTCCTGCCTCTCACACTCAGGATCACACTCCATGTCCTCTGATGCACCAGTAACCATCCCGGTCAGAGGAGAAGGCATTTCCATCCCACCACCAAAATACCTCATGCAACCTTCCAAGATCCTTTGGGGCTCTGCTAATACATTGTCACACAATTCCTCTCTTGATTCATGGGCCAGGGTCTGGGCTGGAATAAATCAGGGATGCTGAAGGGAAGGGATTGCACAAGCACCGGAGGCAACGGCAATGGGATAAAGTTGAAGCACTGCCACAGGTTTTCCAGAGAAGCTGTAGTTGCCCATCCCTGGAAATCTCCAAGGCCAGGTTGGATGGGGTCCATCCCCATGGCAGGGGCTGGAATGAGATGATCTTTAAGGTCTCTTCCCATCGCAGCCATTCTGTGACTCTTTAAGGTCACTTCTCTGACCAGTTTCAGAGGGGCTGCAGGAAAGCTCACTAGACTCAGGCCAACCCAAAACTTGCAGGGAAATGGGGAAATTTTCCTGCCTGGCACTTCAGTAATTCACCCACCCTGATTTCTGCATCTCAGGGAACAATTTCCACACTCATGGTTCAACAGATGTGTTTGGGGCTCAACACCTGCAACATGAAGTCCTTCACCTGCCCAGCCCTGGGATTCCCGGTCCCTCACACTGGGTGGGATGTTGCAATAAACCACACGCTCGTCCACCAGCTGGTAAAATAGATGAAAACCAAATCCAAGAGGCCCTCAGGGAAGAGGAGCAGCGCTCAGTTTCCAACTTTCTCTCCAAACACCCCGATCCTCAATTCCATCCTCCGAAACACACACCCACCCTGGCAAAAGCATCAGACACCGCTGCTGCTCCTGTTCATTAACACCTCTCTTATCAGAGGAAGTTTCAATGGAAAGAATTCAGAAGACTTTCAGTGGTTTAAAACTTGGAATCACATTCAGGAAGGATTTATAAGCCCCCTATGACCTGCCCGAGGGTCCCAGGCCTAACTTGTATAACCAGTGTTGAAGGCAAACATCCCACTGGCGAAGGGCCTGTGCTGTGTGCTTGAGATCCTTACAGAGCTGGGACCCAGCTGAGCAACTCCGAGTTAATCCCGGATTCTTATCCCAGGGAACTGCTGGAGAGACTTTAGATGTTTAAATAAGTGAGAGAATAGAAGGAGTATGAATCAAGAACAAAGTAACCCCATGGGGCTGGAGAACAGATAAACACATGCTTCACTTGTTTGTCCACTTTTTCATTGACTGCCAGAAAAATGAGTTTAAAACTCATTGAAAAATGATTTTTTTTCCCAATGGAAAAATTATTTTTGCTTGAAAAAAATATTTTTAATAGAAGTTTAGTGAAACTCTGTAAGTCAGCTTTACTTCACACTAGGAATCATAAGCAGGGATGGGTGAAACTGTAAATGGGTTGAAAATAAGTCTTGGAGCTGGGGCATGGAGTTAAAAATGCTGACAGCACAAGTCAGGTGCATTTCCAGTATATTTTTCTGAGAGATCATGGAGAGGAAAGTGTGGGAGAGTGAAACTGGGAGCGCTGGGGAGAGGCACAGAAACCACTGCCAAGAGGAAGCCGTGAAGAAGGTGGTGGTGGTGATGGATTTGGGGTTCAGAAAGAAAAGAGGGGAAGAGAATGGCTGAAACGAGTATAACCAATGGTGAAGTTATGAGAAAAAATAACTCAGGTCTGCCCTTGTCCTTCCTACCCGGCCAACAAGCAAACAGAGCTGGGAATAACTGGACCATGAGAGGAGTGATGGCTTTAATGCCACTGGGAGTGCTGGCATCACAGGGTCAATGTGTCCAGCAGAAAATGCAAAAAATCCCACGGGAAGACATCACTCAAGGCTCATCTCTCATGAAAGACATTTCCATGTGAAACTGAGGGCTCAGTGAGTGCTCCCCCAGCCAAACAGCCCTTCCTTCCCAGCCTGGCTGCTCAGGTGGGGTGTCCTGGCTAGCCCAAAATGTTCTTGTATTCCATAGCTGGGCCCAAAAATTGTTGTCTTGAGCCAAGACATGGGGTCATCTCCAGGTCATGTTAAGGCCGTACAAGAAATGGAGCCCTCAGCGATCCTCAGAGATTCCAGCCCCAACATCGAGGCTAAAGCCAGGAACAGGAGTGGGGAGCAGCTGAGCCCGGGCACAGCCAGACCCCACGGGGATGCCCAGCNGTGCTGACAGCAGCATCCCTGAGCCTGCAGGAAACCTCCATGCATGGCTGAGAGGAGGAACAGCGTCCAAGTAGGTTTGTGTGGGTGGGAATTAGAGGTGGAAAGACATCCTGCCGTGGAAGTGAGATCTGTCTGAGGCCTTTCGGCTCCGGAAAGCGGCATTAAGAAGGTTGGAGGTGGGAGGGCTCACCCCAGCAGGGCACTGGGTCACGGTCTCTGCCATCATCCCACCAACTCCGGGAGCGGCAGCGGGAGCCACGGGCTGCTCCAGCAGCTGCAGGAACATCGGATCATTATTGAGTGAGTTCATTTCATGACACAACAAAATTAGCATAGGCTGCAGAGGCTTTTACATCTGATTAGAAAACGGAAAAATGCAACTGTGCTGCTTGCAGGATCAGCTACAAAGCATTGGGGATAAATCAAAAAATCAATCAGCTGCTCTAGAACTGGGAAGGAGCTGCCCACGGTCCCAGCGCAGCCCACGGCATTCTCATAATAACACCCATGGAGTCACTTCAGATGAGCTCAGGAGATCAGAGATGTTCACAGACAAGTCTGAACAGAAGAGGGAACAAACAGTCATGGAATACCAGGTTGGAAGGGACCTCAAGGAGCACCTGGTGCAACCTTTCTTGTCAAAAGCATGGTCTTAGACAAGACAGCCCGGCATCCTGCCCAGCAGAGTCTTGAAAGTATCCAGCACTGGGGGGTGCACCACTTCCCTGGGGAGGTGATTCCAAAGGCGGATTGTTCCCATTGTGAAAAGTTTTCCTCTCGTGTCCAGCTGGAAGCACCCCAGGAGTAACTTGCACCCAAAGGAAACCACAGTGCCAAAATTCCTGGTGAAGGAAGCAGGCAGGTCCTACAGGGAGCACTCAGGGATGGGCAATCCCAGCGCTGGGCTCAGCATCTCCCTGGGCACCCACCTGCAGGTGGGCAGAGGGTGGCAGCAGGTGGAGCCAGCCCTGGCTGGGTGACACCGCTCCTCCAAGCCCGTGGTCCTTGTCCCCATGAGCAGGGCTGCCAACCATCCCACATCCCTGTGCCCACACCCTGCGGGCACTTTCCTCCTCCCCAGGACCATGTGGACGCCAGTACTCCTTCAACCCCTTCCTCTGACCCCCTGCAGCTGCAGAGGTCACAGGGTGGCTCCTGGGGAGTGTTTCCCCCCTCCCCCCTCCTTCTGCTGGTGGGTCACCCCTCACTCCCACCTGAGCCAAGCCTGCAGATGGAGAGGTGAGGAGTGTTTGGTGCCAGGGCAGTTGTCCAATGCTTGTTCCCTCCTTCTGCTGGAGGAAGGTGTCAGCACCTGAGGCTGATGCATATTCTCACTCCTCAGGGAGGAAGGCCCCTTCTCCCAGGACATCTGCACCACCAGGCCACCAAGACCTCGGGCAGGTGGAGGTGCCACCCCTCACTGCTGGCCTTCTTTCTGTTCTGCAACCCCTTCTATCGCCCTCCTCTAAACTTCATCCCTCTTTCCCAACATCCTTCTCAGCCAGTGGATTTCTTCGGCATGAGGGATTCATCCCAATGAACCTTTGCTGTCTGAAAGTCGGATTTCTGCTGCCCATCACCTTCACTCCAGGCAGAGAGGGGCTTGCAGAAGGAAGCCGATGCCACCTGACAGTTATGCATCAAGTCAACAGTGGTGGAGCATTTTCTGGAGGTTCTTCTTGCCCAGGGAGAAGACGGTCAGTCCATGGGTACCTGCCTGGCAGAGCTGCTCTTGGAGACTGCTGGGGCTTGGAGAGGTTAAACCACGACAAGGCGTTACAGGCCTTTTCCCACAGACATCAACACACAGCTCTTCCCGGGCTGTTCCAAAAGGTTTTGGTTGGGGAAAAGGCAGAAAGAACCTCTTCAATTAGCCTGTCTTGCAGTAATTAGGAGAGACTGTTTAAGGTAGAAGGGAGGTCAGGCTTGGTCTGCCAGAAGTTTTTAGGAAAGGCATTTATGCCAGAGCTGAACATCCCCCAGCATCTGCTCCAGCCCAACCCTTGGATGCCCCCACTGAGATGGGGATTAACACAAACACAGTCACATGGGAAAGCTCAAACAGGCGCCTTCATTTTCACCCCAGCAACTCCAAGGTGTGGTAACACCTCTCTCACAGGGAAGCCTTTCCCCTTCCTCCTCCTCCTCACCTTCCCATAGGGTGGGTGATCTGCTGCTCTGCTTGGGCCTGGTCCTGTGGCCCCAGTTTGGGTGTCAACTGCTGTGAAGGGTTAACAGGATTATAAATCTCCCTGCCTGCCTAAATCCCCTGGGCCGTGGGATTGGATTGGTTATAAACTTATTAACAAGGGCTGGTGGGGGCTGCAAGACCTGCTCTGCCGGCCTGGCCACCCTCTGTCCACCCCCCATTGATGGGACAAAACCTGAAATCCACAGCAAGAAATTCACCCAAGTGAATCCATAAAAATAGAGATGGAAAGAGAGAGATGAGGGAGATGGCTGGATAGGGAAAGACAGGAAAACCACATATTTTTGGGAAAGATTTCAGAGCATGTTGCTGAACTGGAAGCACAGCTCTTGGGAAGAGCTTTGAGCCATCCTTTAGCTGCGAACATCCCCGTGCTCCAATCCAGACCCTGGCACAAGCCAGAAACAGGCAGCAATAACAATTCCAAGAGGATTGCTGGAAGTGCCAGGCCAGTCTTGCACCCGGCCACGCCCGGTGTGGAGCCGGCAGCGGATCCAAACCCACCCGGAGCACACAGAGCGTGGTCCAGCCACGAGACCTGCCCGGCACCGATGGCACCTTCGGGGCTGTTTTATTTCCTGCTGGCTCTGGCAAAGCTCCTACACAGAATCCACCACTGCAGAACTTGCTTAGAGCATTCAGCAGCCACTCTCCGGGAGAGCCCGTGGGGTCACACCGGCATCACCATCGGGAGAAACCGGGAATGAGGGATGAGCCGCTGCTGGAGCCGCGGCAGTCACCACCCCCCGCCCTGATGCTGCCGGGCGAGGTTCTGCTGACGGCTCGTGTTTATTTATTAAATTCCTATTTCAAACTCCAAAATTAATCTTTTAATCAGCGGCAGAGCGGGGTCATCCTTATCGGAGTGCCGGGGAGGTGTTATCTCCCCGCCATCTGCTCGCCACCCTCCGCCGCCTCCCGACGGAACCGGCAGACAGCCGGACACCAGCCAGCACATCTGGCAGCCGTCACAAGTGGGGGACAGTCCCCCTGACCACCCTTCTCCTTCCCAACCAAACACAGCCCCGTGGACAAAGCCGAGGGAAGGTTCGACCCAGAATTCCAGCAAATGAGCACATTTGCGAGGTAGAAAATGGGGTTTGAGCATTTTTGCCTCGCAGGGGCAGGGCAGCAGGGCTTAACAGCCCCGTGGAGCCAGGGATGCCCAGGGGACCCCAGTGAGGTGACGCTGCTGCTCCCACACACACCCCAGGGCCCCACAGCAGCAGCACCCACCTGGCAGCGCTGCCCCAAACAAACCCCAGCCGGTCACGCCTGTCCTGCACCACCTCCTTCCGACCGGCAACTGATTCTGCCTTTTCTGCACCCAAAAGCAGCAGGGCAGCATCAACACAGCAACTCAAGGCACCCTCTCGGCCGCAGTCACCCCGGGGTGCTGCCCTCGCCATCCTGCCTGCACCCCCCAGCCCTCGCTCCAATGACCTACTTCAGCCGGAGCCGGATCATATCCCAGCAGCGGCAGGGATCACGCTCCCTGCTGGCTTCAGGGTGCCCTGGGCTCTTGGTCTCGGCTGGGGAGAAACTCAGGTCTGGCCAGCCCAAGAGGGCCTCCACCAAACCCCAAAGTGGTCCCGAGACCCGCCGGGGCCCACGCCGGCTCCGGCTCCGGCCCACTGACCCCCAGTTAATCGGCTAAAGCCGCACGCTCTGAACCCTGGCCCGGGGCAGAGCCGCGCTCCCGCCGGCCCTCTCTGCCCTACATAGACATCCGCAGCGCCCGCCGTCACCTCCCGTCCCCTCCGCCGCCTTCCCCGCACCCAGCCGGGGCCCTGCTCCGCACCCGCCCCGCTCCCCGGGCACCGGCACGGCGGAGCAGGGGCCTTTCGGGGAGGGTTTGTCAAAGGGGAGAGCCCAGCACCAGAACTGCAGCAGGAGCACCCACAACTGCTCGCAGAGGCTGTAGGTGCTTCCCCAGTTGCTGCCTGGAAAATAAATCCCCTTTCCCACCCCTGGCCGATATTGGCCTCCCCTGGGCGCTGCCCCTGAAGGTGCTGTGGGACCCCCATCAGACCCTGCCCCCCGCTGAGGGGCCGCCAGAAGGAATCGAATCAAACCCCGCCAAAAGCCGCGGGCTCACCGAGCGCATCCTCCCTAAGGCCATCCATCCCGGAGAACGGATCCCAGGCTCCGAGGGACGCCCGTGCCCCTCCCGGAGCGGCGGCATCCCGGCCCGCTTACCAGTAAATGAGGGAAAGCCCATCGAAGCGCTCCAGGGGTCGGCCAGGGGGCTGCAGGTAGGACATCATCCGGAGCCGCCGGTCCCCCCGGGCCCTCAGGGCTGCCGCGGCCGCCTCCCGCTGCCCGGGGCCATGGGCTCGGAGTGCCAGCGGCTGGCAGGGCTGCCCGGCACGGCTCCCTGGCACGGCTCCCCGCCGCAGCGGCTGCAGCTAATCCCGGGCGGGCAAGCATGTGATCGCCCCTCTGCCGGCCCCCCAGCTAAACCCTGCCGGGGGCTGCGGGGCCGCGGACCCTGCGCTGCGCCTCGTTCCAGCCAGCGGGGCCGAGCCGCACCTGGGCTGGGAGCCGCGGCCACCCCGGGACCCGCACGGCAGCCAGCGGAGTGTCCCATCAGCGTGTGCCACCGTCCCGCTCTTCCTGTCCACCACGGCCCCGATTCAATAAACTGAGCGTTTATTTTGGCACAAGGACCCCTTCGCCCCCCCCACCAGCG
>VZRS01005930.1:0-10174 GCA_013398055.1 Ifrita kowaldi
TCCTCCAGTTTGTCTCAAACTGAGACATGTACATAGACCCCAAATTAGACAAGAGTTAGGTGTACTTAATCCAGTGCTAGACAGGAAAGAGTGAGTCAGCATATGTAGGAATGTATCTTTTACATATCAGGTGAATAAAACAAAAGATAAGTGTGAGATGTTTAATAAATTAGGGAGTATGAATTCATTTTTTCTGGAGGTATTACCAAGGTCAGAATATAATTCCAGTTCATCAGAGAAGAAAAACTTCTAAAGGCAGAATTTCCATAAGTAAAGTCTTTCGGGCTTCCTTCAGGTTATAAAGTTATAAAAAAGTAGTGCAAGACAATAACTAGCCACTTGGCTCATTATATCAAGTGCAACTAATTGTTGCAGAGAGAATCTTCAAGGCAGTCAAAATATGTCTTGCAGGCATCAAGTCTTCTTTTTTAAGCTTGTGGGTGTCCCTGTTGATGACAATTCATGACCCCATAAGAACAATTTTAAAAGCCAACTCTACTTTAGAGCAACCAGAATTCATCCTCAATACAGCTAAAAGACAGTTATCAAGCAAGTCAGAGCCATAAGCCAACAAATGGACTCCAGAGAGCCCAAAAAGCATGCTGACCTTTGATGCACGCTCTCTAGACCAGTACACTTGCTGAACTCAAAAAGAATAACTTATGATTGATTCAGTTCAGATATCTGTACTAGCTGAAGGATAGCTATCATTATTTAATCAGTTCCTCTCCATATATACTCCCTGATCAGCCATTTAGGAATGATTATAGAGAAAATTCATCAAATGTCATTATCTCCAATATAGTGTGCTTTGGTTTAACTATCCCACCTGTCTAAGAAACTGTTTTATTTTCCAAGAGAGAAGCTCTTTGAAGTGAGGAACAGGAGGGAGCTAGGAATGAAACAGTTGTTTCACAAAGCATGAAAAGGGAAAATTAATTAAGAGGTGTGACAGTTAAATTCTCCATTTCACACTTTTGGTTTATGTTTAAAAGGAATGTGTAAACAAGTGAGGGTTTTTAGATTCAAAAAGAGAGAGTATGCCTATAGTACTATAGTATGTTGAGACAGTACTCAACAAGCACAGAAGCAATTTCTAGAACAAATCACAGAACAATAGACTTACTAGCCTGATGTTGGGGTGTATTATCAAGCTTACCAGTTCAGCATGGACATGTGAATTCAGAAACAGAGAAGTCTCTAGTTCTGAAGTGTTGTAATAGTGATTAAGCAAACACATAATCAAGGACAACTCAAAAATATTTGCTGCTATTACAGCGTGGATGATTATTTATTCCATTTTGATTCTGCTGTCTGAAATTTTGGTTTCCAAGTCTAAGGTAGCTGTGTATTTACCCACTGTAGTCATAAGAGATCATACTTTCACAAGTCACTTCCTCACATTAAATCTGTCTCTGGCTGGTGTGAATTGCCATCACAAAGAGCTTTCTTTCTTCGTTGATTGTATACACAACAAGTTTAACATAAGCACTTTATGTCATCCTATCTGCCTTAAAGCAGCTCTCCCTGGCCACCAGCTGACTCTCCAGAACATGGAACTTACGCAGATTGTGTCATATCTGTCATCAACTGGCCTCCAAACCTCCATTTTTTTGACATCCTAGGGCATATGATATCAAGAGCTGGAGGAAGGCAGGTTGTTAATTTTTGCCTGAAAAACACTACATTTTGATACCCTATGGCTCAAAATATGATATTGACACTGCCAGTAACAGGGCACATGTTTTGCACAAA
Organism: Ifrita kowaldi; assembly: GCA_013398055.1. Taxonomy (NCBI): domain Eukaryota; kingdom Metazoa; phylum Chordata; class Aves; order Passeriformes; family Cinclosomatidae; genus Ifrita; species Ifrita kowaldi. Next base: position 1,756 of record VZRS01005930.1, read on the forward strand.
GCCTCAGGACTCAGGCTTGTTGGACCTTCTCTCTCTGATCCTTTCTTGAGCTGCCTGCAGCTTTGTTTCACTTGGTTTAACTGTGACAGTAATTTTTCTAATTAACCAGCCAATTTGGTTTGCTTTTGAATAACTTACGAACAATGTCACTAAGATTTTAGGATGAGAACTTAATGACAGCATAGAGAAAGAGGTTTCTGGTACTAGAGTACAGGCCTTGTGTCAATGGGGAGACAGGATGTGGGCTAGAGATTCAAGACTGTGGGATGAAAAGGGGCGGGATATAAGCTAACACTGGAGACCCCACAACTGTAAAAAATGGGCCTTTATTGTGCCTTTTTATCTGTAGAACTATTCTTTCTTTTTCTGTAGCAATTGGATCTGAACTAATAATGATTCTTGGATTAAACTGTTAAAATTTCAATTATACTAGCAACAAATTATTGATTGTGTATATAAGGTGATTCCTCCTTGCCTGTAAACAAGATTTTGATCATTAACAGTTTGCACAGTTAAATTCTCTTCCTGTGGATAACCAAGATGGGGTGCCTGACTGTAGATGGTAATCTTTGGGTAAAACAGACTGTTTCCTATGCAGCTTGATTTACAGATATTTACAGAGATCTATGACGTGGGGCTGGCAAACATGGCAAGTGTGAATTAAATAAGTCCGCAGATTTCAGCAGCAGCAGCTGGAAGCCACAAGAATTTCTAGACAGTCATTAATAGCCCTACAAAAATGTGTTTACATGACTGAAAACAGCCCACCTCGTATTCATTGTGACAACTAGGCTAAAAAAAAATTTTGTAAGGCTTAAACATGAACAAAGCAGCACCTAGGCTTTCTCTTTTTCCACAGCATTTTGTAAAATAGTGAAGTTCTCAAGTATCTGGAGGCAAGTCAGACTGAATTAAAGTAGTATTTTCTACTGATAGTCTTATATTCCTTTGTTCCTTGAAACTTCAAAGGATTGCTTCTGTATGCATCCTGTTTCAAAGTTTCTGATATCCACACTGCGTTGTTAATCCTTATTCTAGTTCCTTATTATTCTAGTACACTCCTATATCATGGTGATAGCTTCTAGATAGACACAGACTCTGAGAAAGATCATATCTGGATAACAGCAGAAGAGAAAAAACCAAACATTGATTCCCAACCAGTTAATGAAAGAAGTCAATTCTTTAGAAAATGTGGCATACCGAGTGTTCTTAAATGTAGTCTATAACAATATCTGCTGAAATCAGTATCATTTTGTTTATTGTAAATGTCAGTTAGGTTATGTGACTGAGCATATGACATATTCTTATGATCATGTCATGGACACATCTGTGTAAATGTAAGCTGCCATTTTATTCAGTCTGAGAGACTGTATAAGTGTTAAATAAATTTTCATTTGCTTAAATATCATATTGTCATATTTGCCTTTTTACAAGGTCTGAGTGTGTATGTGAACGTGTTTGTGTGATTTCTTTCACTTTTTAATTTGAGTTTTTCTAAGGAGACAGGCCAACAGCTTTGCTAACTTCGTTAGAACTTTGTTCATTTAGGTCTGTTCATCTCCATTTAAATCCTTCCATCCTGTTACTGCCATTAAAACATTCTTGAAAATAGGATCTGACTAGATATATGGAAAGCAGTGCAAATGTATTACAACCAAATTTGATGAGTTATATTGAACATCCACATTGTAGACATTGACATAAGACAGTCTTATGTGTTTGCCCTTTCTGATTAGTGGGAAAAAGAAGACTCTTTTAGGGCACAGCTAATCTGACTGATCTTAGGCATTTCATTTAGGATGAAATAAATCATCCCTGGAAGTGTTTATTTCTCTTCATTGACTCTGAACGGTCTATCAGGATGAGCTCAGGCATATCCAACAACTAATTTTTTTTTTTTTCCCCTTTTATCAGATCAGTGTCACCCTTTTACATGATTTTTGGGTGGATTAATCTGTTCCGCTACTGCATTATTATTTCCTTATTTTTTTTCTTGAATGACTAATTCATCTTGCTTAAATTTTTTCAAGTGAAATATGGTTAGCATAGAGACAAACTTTCATTTTAACTTTATCTGTGATTGCTTAGATATAGTTTCTTTGCTTATTTATTTGTTGTAGTTAATGTTTTAGGTAAGAAGAGATGAAAGATTTTCAAGAAGTTCAGTATTTATTTCCAGTGGTTTGATTGTCATAAATGACACAATTTGTGGATGCTGACTTCTAAAGTTACAAGATAGGCTGCATTTCAAATATAAGTAGTAGGGTTTTTTCTGAAAAGTCTATCTTATTTATTCACCCTGAAATTCAGGAGGGTGTTCTTAGTCTTGTTATAGAAAATAAAAATTATGCTTCAGATATAGTAAATAGGTAATTCTCATAGGATATCTGTAAGAAAATTATTTTTAAAATTCACTGGCTGAGGCTATTATCCTGGTTTTCCACAGAATTACTATTCTCTGAAAGTACCTGGTGTTAATATTTTTAATCAAGAAATTAAATTGAGTGCATTTTTCCAGGTTTGCAAAATACGGTTAATGTGACTTAAAATGTATTCAACTAAAAGTAATAACTTCTTATAGAGAGAAATCCAAGCCTAGGATCTGTAGAATTACAACTAAAACCCCCAGTTCTACAAAGAAAAGAAACTCTGAGAATCAGACAAGGTCCTTGAACTTGAAAAAGCTGGGCTGCAAAAAATCTTGAAAAAATACCTTGTGTGAGTGCTTTTGGCAACTAGGTTTTGACAATAGATGAAAATAAGATTTTTAGAAAGATATTAAAAGGTGTATGTGGTAAGTGGGACTATGTGTGTAAGTATAACAGCAGCCTGCATGCACATACAAGCAAGATATATATTTAGATAGATAGATATGTGCATATATATCTGTATATATGTATATATGTACATATATCTATAGATTTATTTATACATTCATATGAAAGTATACATGGATGAAAAGAAGTTTACAATACTCCATATATTTCATACCAGGTTTTACACACAACACATCTGTACATATCACAAATATTAATTTTTTTTTAAAGCCCATGATACCATGATCTAGATTTCTTCTGGGAATACAGCAAAACAAATAATCTGAATCAGTTCTTAATTTGTAGAAAACCTTGTGTTGAATAAGACTAAAATGTAAGTACCACCATATAATTTCCTGAAACTGGAGTTCTGTAAATACTTCAGATTAAACAAAGAAACGCACAACAAAAAATTAATTCCTTGGAGTCATTTTGACCAAAATATTTTCTTATGGATAAAAATGAAGCACATGTTACCAATCCATAAACATACATATAAGCATAAAATTAAAGATTTATTAGTAGTACAATTTGAATTTTATATTTGATAATGATCAGCCGTTGATCAAGTTGATCTTGAGTTTTGAGTATTAATGGCAGTGGAGAAAACATTTACAGTCTTAATCATTATTACATGACTATTTTATTTTTTCTTTGATTAAACTACATTGTATGTGGAGAATTATCAGTTAGATAGTAGTATTCTTGAATGTTTGAATATGAAAAAAAACTGGTACCTTTCTGAAGACAAGTTTTTTAACAGCAGATATGATCCCTCATAAGTTTTTTTTTGGCTCTCTGCTTCTGCATTGGGGTTTTTTAATCTTTACCTCATGTATTAGTCCTCTTAGGCATTTTTTGCTATTCCTTACTCCCACAGGTACTAAAGATTTGCCCTGCCTAATCATATATTATGTGATCTAATGATAGTAATTTTTAAAGTGCTTTTTATGATATTTCTTTAAAGAAATGAAATCTAAGAATCCTGTCCTGTAGCCTACACTCAAGTGGGATTTGCCTAAAGAATTTAATTTAATAGAGACTGAGATGCTAAGGAAAAATATGGGTAACTTTAAGACTTCTGTTTCTCAGATGCTTACTGTTGGATGTTCTGATCTTTTTGTATTCTGGAAAAAAAAAAAAGAAAGTGAAAATTATAGATAACAATAATACTCAGTTAACAGTGATAAGGAATATTAACTCAGCATCCTGTTAGAAGATATGGTAATGTACCAATATATCTACTGCAAATTCTTGTCTGAAAATGTAGCATTTGACTGCTCTGAGGAGAGAGACAATATCTTGAAAGAAATCAGGATCTTAAAGAGGACAAGGACAGGACAATTTAATAGTTGTAACAGGAAATTCCAGGAGGTCTAATTTTTAAATACAGAGTAGAAAATGCTTGTTGAAATCAGGAATCCTTGCATTTTTTTCCACTTCTGAAGGAATAATTATTACAATAATAATTCTTCTGATCAACTCCTGACAGATTTCAAGAAAGGAGGCCACATCTGGGTTCCTGTGTCCAGTTGTGGAATTTCCATCCCGGGAGATATTCAAGAATTGTCTGCATGCAATCCTGTGCGATGTACTCCAGGATGACCCTGCCTGAGCAGCAAGGTTGGACCAGATGACCCACTGCTGTCACTTCTAACCTTACATGTTCTGCAGTTCTCTGAAAGGTGCATTGATTTTGTTTGTTTATTTTTGCTAGAACACACTTAAAATAAGAAAAACTGGGGGGAAAAGAAAGAGAAAGGAAAGGGGGAAGAAAGTTTCAGAACATGGAGACAGCAGACAGTCGTGGTAATTTGAACCCCTTTCCTGCAGAGTTTTATTTTTTTGGCATCTGGTTATCCAGCAGGATAAATACAGAAACTCTCAGGCTTCACATGCTGTTTGTGTATTCTTTTACCACTGTGTAGGAGGTGAACATGCCAATTTGTCCCAGGAAAGGGCATTAATCAAACATATTTACCATATTGTTTAACATTCATTAGTTAAGTACTAGTCACCAGCTAAATATCAGAACTGCTAATTGTGTGTTTAATTTGTATAATTATGTGGTAAGGTTGATAGATATTGCTTGAGATGGCAATATAACTATTAAAAATTAGAATACTAGCGCAAAGCAATAATAAACAAGTTGAAGAAATTCACTTAAGTCTAGTCGCCCTAATATTAATGGTTATCACTTAAGTCTAGTCGCCCTAATATTACTGGTTATCATTTTGCTTTTCCTTTTGCATAAATGAGAACAGTTTTTATTTCTAGAGATAAATGCAATCTCATTCTGCATCTATAGTTACCTTAGTGACTAAGAAATTTATAATTCAGGAGCAAGAAGAACCATGGTTAGAAAAGTCCATTCTAATCTGTGGCCATGTAAGTTTTTTTAGAGGGGGGTTGATAAGAAAAGTGTTCAAGTGTCCCACTGAAGCTGTTCTTAAGGCCTGTTGCATTTTCAGCAAAATAAAGACTCTTTTGGCTTACTGAAAACACCAAAAGGATAAATTGTTGATGACACTACCTAGTAGAGAAAAAAAAAAACTGTATCAATGTGATTCCATTCAGATTCACAGTAGAAGTAGAGCAAAAAGTCGGAAATTAATTCTTTATGGAGAACCTAGTGAGCAGATAAGGAAAATTATTTGGGTTTTGCTTGATAATGAGATCCATATTCTTGTCTCTAGGCAGAATCAATGTAGTAGATGTCAGCATAAGCACAGATTTTTCAAAGAACTATAGACCGTGAAGGTTAAGATTCAGAGAATATAGAAGGGAGTTAAAGAACTACATACTAAGTCTCAAGTTATGAATGTGTGCTCAAAATTTACTTTCTGTAGTCTAAAAATGCATAAAGATTCAAGGAATTCCTTATGTTAATTAGATCATTAGTTTCTTTCTGAAACAGGTTCTGATTTTTGTCAAAACAGGAAAACATGGATTTTTCACCTATTTTTCCTATGGCCACACAAATTTTAGTGCTGTCATTTTATATTCAGTCCCAAAGATACATTAGAAGTTTATGTAAGTGTTTGGAAATTTAGCCTCTGAAAAATTCCTGAATTTGATATTGGCTTGATTCCAGTTTAGTTCATAGTCACATAAAATGAATAGCTCTTAAAAGAGATTTTATTCTTTGGAAATTCAATATTTACTCTAAAGAACTGGAAAAGTATCAGAGAAGTTCATGAAGAGTCATTGCAAAGAGATGAAACAGTAGATCTTGCTGTCATGAAACGTGAGTTCCACTGGCAGCATATAATAAATACAGTTAAACATTAAAATTCATTTTTAACATTAAATATCTTGTATGTCTGGAACTTATGCACTTTACATATAAAACACTTTAAAGGTCAGGAAATCAATCACCTATGTTTTACTTGTCATCTCTATTAGTTTAAGCCAATATAAAATAATGAATACTTCTTTGTATTACAGTTCTGTCTTGGCCTGATTGATCCTCTATAAAGCTATTATAAAGGTCACAATATGATAAGTCAAAGACTATTGAGTAGCAGGAGGGCACGAGGTAAGATAAACATGTCACCTATTCAGGAATGGAGTCAGGTTATTTCCTGTATTTGGAGGTAAATGTTGGCTAAACCCAAACCACTTTGGTGTTAAAGGTCTTCCTGTATTTCCATAGGATAACTTTATTTTTCATGATTTAAACATGTGTATAGCAATATTATCATTGGGTTGGTCCTTCTAAAACGTGAGATAGATTGTTAAATGTTAATATTCTTTCTTGCAAAATTCCTTACACAATATAACTGCATATTGGATGCTTATGCAATCATTCCTCTTAAGTGCATAGTAGGTATTTTAATCATTTGGAAAAAGAGTAAGTTTGGATCTAATTTTAAATCAAATAATATAATTATTTATAGTGCACAAGATCTATGGGCAATATACTGAATATTTTTTTGTTATTTACATAAATACACGTGGGTAAAGACACTCTATATGCACATGAATGTAGTACTTACATCAGTTGCATAGGAAAAAGGGATTGTGTAAATAGGTAGGGTGAGAGTAACATATTATTCATATGATTGCAACATTAATGAACACAAAAAAAGACTTTATGGTGTTATTTTAAAATTATTAATTAAATTTATGTCAATAACCGCAAGTTATGTCAATAACCACAGAAAAGTTTTGCTATTTTGCATTGCACTCCCTATGAATTAGTTTAGCAATCTATTCATGCAGTTGTTTCATGTAATCAATTGCTATGAATTATATGATAGTATGACAGGTGGTTTTTTTTTCCCCTGAGACCTATAATGTGAATAAAGGTGTGAACTTAATAAAAAGTATAACTTATCAGCATCGCAGCTGACTGTAGCAATGATAAAATTCCATTTCATGTCACATCTATTCCAAGAATGAACAATTTGATTTTATTAAATACTGAAGAAAAAACTGATTATACAAAAATTAAATTTTGAGATTTTTAATTTTTTTTTTTTTTTGGATGATGTGAATGAAGAATATGGACATATATAAGCACGCATATTTGAGTGTCATTGTGTGATTTTACTGAGCAGTTTAAATTTTTATTACTCTCTTTGAAAAATAATCAAAATAATCTTGGAGCAGAGGGAGAAGGAGGGAAGGAGAAAGGGAGAGAGGATGATGCAAAGAAGTTTGTTAGACAGCTTCTTTGTTTTCTAATTAAATGAATTTTTCATGTCCCAGTAGAATTTATCATCTTCAATAAAACTTATGTTGGAGAGAAAGTAAAACTTGTTTTTTGTGAATGAACACCTTAAAATAATTTTCTGTATGAAAATATTTAACTGAAAGTACAGAACTCCGAAATACGGACCTATTTTGAAATGCTGTAATCTCTTTTAAATGTCTTAAAAAATTAGAAACTATTTGATAAAGTTCAAAAATAATTTAAAAATTGTATTACTTTTCGTCCTGATCTGGTATTTCCAGAATTCTATGGAAAATGTCATTAAAATATACAATTAATACCATAAAATATTTTAAAACAAAACAAAATACCCCACAGCTAAAACCTCGACAAAAAATGTCAAATAAAATATCCCCAGGAATTACGGTAAAACTGAAGAGTTCAGGTTTGGTGTCTGGCTTTTGGCAGGATTAGGGTTGTTAACCCTTTATAATTAACACATTCTGTTACAGTTGCTTTCTTGTTTTGACTGGAAATGGCCTTAGACAAGAGAATTATGACAAATTTTTCATTCTAGTGTCAGAGGTAGGAAAAAGGTAGGCAGGTACAGACTGGAATTGCAGAAAGCTGTTTAATATTAATGCCCTCTCCACAAATGCACTAAGTATATATGGGCATATGATACAAACAGGAAGAAAAGCTTAGCTGCTTTTTCCTCTTTGAGTTAAGTTTTCTATCTCTTAGAGGATCTTAACTATATAAAGTGTCACTTTCTAGATTTATGTGATTGTAGCAGGTTGAATTTGCAAATTGGGCAGAAACACCAAAAAGTGTAGTGGTTTTGGTCTGGAATATGGATTACTTACTGATTTTTTGTGTGAGATAAAAATTAAAAGAAACAAAAACAAAGCAGGCACAAACTTTAAACATCTGTGATACAAAGAAA
>VZRS01005930.1:10262-116900 GCA_013398055.1 Ifrita kowaldi
GATGAGTTTAGCTGTAAGGCAGTTCATAGCTGGCTCCAGCTGCCTGCAGCTCTGGGATAGTTCTCTCCGCCAGTGACCCAGAGTTCGTGCTGCGGTGTTGAGAAAAGGGGAGAAAGAAAGAGCCAGGGGCCCCGGCCCGGCCGGGCCCGGAGCCCCCGCCACCTTCCCGCAGGCCGGCCGGAATGAAAGAGAGAGTCCCGCCTTTCCACGTGGTTTAAATAGGTAAATTGCAAGAAGCGTCATTAGTCCAAAAAACTGTCCATCAACTCAGGGTCAACCCACAACAGTGATAAAGAGAAGGTATTTTGTTTTGCATGTATGTAGATTACATGCATTTTTCAACATTTCTAAAAATTAATTGGAAAAAGCTGATATTTAATTTACACTTAAAAATGCACTATTTATTGCATGAGTTATCATATAAATTGAGCTATTTTTTATATAATTTTTATATTTTTAATGATTTGCTGATGAATTTAGTATTGTTAGCTTCCTTCTCCAAGGTAAAGAGCTACATTTTTTACTGAAGAGAACCTAGTTTGGTTTTAGACAGAAAATCTAGCATCCCTCAAGCTTTGTTCTGTCTGGCTTTTAATACTTTTTACCATTATACCTCTTTGACTACTTCCATTATCATTTATTTCAAATTAGTGAATATCTGGGAATGAATAAAATAGGGAGAACTAGTCCACTTTAAAAAGAAAAGTAATATAGATACATTTTTATCTCATAAAGGTCCTGCTTTTCAGTGTTCATAAACCTTCCACAATTATTTCCGTTGGATTGATGCCAGGTGGAGAGTTCCCGTTTTAATTGTATCCATGTTATTACTAGGTACTAACAGAAGACAACTTGAGAACTTGCTTGGACACAGTCATGGACAAAATGGACATGGGTAACTTGTGGACAGAAGCACTAGAACTGTATGAGAAGCAGCTTTTACCTCTACCTTCTCAGTATGTTGCAATTAAATGTTGGCATCTTACAGCCAGAATTGTGGGAATCTGTTCATCCCAATGAGAGCAGAACAGAGGTAACAGGCATAAATACTGGAGAGAATGTATTTCTGAGGTCCTGAGTACTTGATCAAAACCAAGTAAACAGGCAACTCCAAAAACATACCCAGGGGGATACCTGGAAAATATCATTGGGATACATGGATGCACAGTACAACTGTGCTGTCATTATTAGTCAGTGCTTGTTGTTTTAGGCACTCCTCTCATTCCACAACCAAACAAACTGCCAGAGGCCCTGATAATAACTTAAAACAGATTGAGACTTAACCTAGTAATATTACTTCATTAAGGAGATATTAATCACTTGATTAAATAATTTTCTAGTCTACTAAACAATCAAACTTAGATATCTCGAATTACGGTCTTAAATCATAAATAATATAACATATACAAATATATTATGTTAATTTTGGCAAAAGTGTGATCACTCGGTACTATACACATGAAATACAGAGTTTTCCACAGGAGATTTCTTATACTGCTTAAAAAGACAAAACATTATCTCAACTGCATGGGTATGGTTGTTATGAGATGAAATACTGACACTGGGATGCTACAAAGGAAAGGCAGATCAAAACAGGACACTGCAGTGTGTAGACTGCATCATATGATCCAGAGCCTCACCATTTTTTGAAGGTTAAAGTCTCATTAGTTCCAGGTCATAAATCCATACAGCTTAAAAGAAATATTTCTGTGTAGGAGAGCTACTTTTATTGCATATCTCTGAATCATAAGAGTATAGAATTGATTACACTGTGAAGTACTACAAATTCCATAGCTCCCCCCAACCCATGCATCAATATATTTTTTCCTAACATAATAAGTACAATGTAATAAAATATGTAATTTAAAAGTCTATTTTCAAAAATGGAAACATCTAAGAAACACATGATTAGAAAGAGCATTCCAAATCAATGAACATAATGAAATTTACAAACTTAAAAAATTATTAAAGTCTAACTTAAAAATCATACCAGTCATTTTTGGTGTAATTTCTTGAATGATTATTTTGAAAGTATGAATGAATTCAGGTTGAATTAGTGTCATAGCTGAAGCCTGCAGTAAAACACGCCCCCTCCCAAAAAAGACCTTGGTTCCATCCTCCAGCACTACCTGACTAATATGAGCTGGAAAACAAGTAATAGATGGACTTTGTTTTGCCACTGCTGCTAACACTGCTGCAAACCATGTTAAACAGCAGGTGCACATAGGTTTATATCCTGTTTATTACAGTGGCCAAAAGTAGGTGTTTGGGGGAAAATCATCAAATCATTTAGGTAGAAAAAGACCTCTAAGATTGTGGAGTCCAACTATAAACCTAACACTGCCAAGGCTAGCTTGGAACCAAGCCCCGAAGCACCACATCTATACCAATGTGAGATTAGGACAAATATGTGAAGATAATGCTCAGAATATTCTCTAAGGTCAAACAGCTTTTGGCTCAAGAACTTCTTAATATGATTTTTATGTAAATAATAAAGTTCCTTGAATTATTTTTTATGAACTTTTCTACTTTCTTTTTGAAAGTAAAGGGTTTTTTTTTCATTTTCAGTATCTATATATCAGTATCCCATGAGAAAGGGATTAAATCTGTGTTTTAAGTCTGCAATTGGATAGGTTCATTTCAATGACCACAGATTTTGTAAAGAGAGTTGTTAAATTGTACCACACATCCTTCAATAACATCTTTCTCTGGGAAATTTCTTGTGTCATTTAAATAAATGGTTTCACATCCAAGAATTAATTTCTGTCTTTTGTTGTATCACATTTCATTTCCCATATCTTCTGCAAAATACTACCGAATAAGACCCTGAGATAAGCTCAGTTAGTTAGACCATGGTGCTGATACCACCAGGGTGGTGAGGATGGTCTCCGTATGGGCCAGGCACTTCAGAGTTAAACTTGTTGATCCTTGTGGGAACCTTGCACCTCAGAATATCCTGTGTTTCTGTGAAATCTGGTGTCTAGTCCATATAATTTTCTTCTCAATTTTATTTACATACTAAATAGATTCTTCCTAAAATACCCACCTAACTTCTACTTCTCAGTGAAGGTGGCTTATAGAAAAAGATTCAGTCAAGATCCAACATCTATTTTGGTTTTAGACCAAAATTCAAATTTCAATTTCTTTTCTTTTAGCATTTACTAAGAAAACTCATTTCAATATTTATAAACTTGAAATACTGTGTTACATACCCTACTTGCAGATATTCCATACAGATTAGTATATCTGAACCAACAGAGATATTTCAAGAGAAAATTTAATATAATTTTGACAATCATTATAAGAGTTAAAAGAATGAATATAATTTATCACATGATGATATTCTAATATTTAGCAAAGTGTTTTTATCCACTAAGTACTTAACTCATTTTTAGTCATGTGACTAAGTTAAACACATGAATTTGAAGACATCAATCACTAAAGTGATTGTATTGTAGTTAAGGATGAAAAAAGGAGAGAACAGAATGATGATAAATGTTTTTAATTAGTCACATTTTATATCACTTTACTCAGTGAGGAAAGATGTGCTCGTGGTGGTGATTATTTCTGACTTTTTTCAAAATGTTTCTTTTGACACTCAAATGGTCTTTTGAAAACAAAGGTCAAATGTCTGTGGATGCTTTAAAAATGAGCAGTAATACTACTGTTAAGCAACCAATATACTTGTTATTGTTAGTAGTTAATAAACCCTTACTCTCTGGAACTTCATCTACTATGCATAAGAGTCCTTGGGGATTTTTTTCTGGATTTTTTTGGGGGGAAATAAGACTTTGGGTTCTATTTTTTGATATTGTTTTCTATCTTGCATCTTTTTTTCTTTCATAAAAGTGATTAGAAATTTGAAAAATGACAGGCAACCAACCAAACCTAAATCTTTTTTTTCCTGTTATGGACTCATGACTCAGTGGAATTTGAAATTCTACGTATAAGAAATTCTGTTCCAATAAAATTGCAGAAAATTTAATATAATGTACATGCATGTTCATGCTGAAATACTGTATTTCTCTTGTCCTTTGTGGGTTTGTTTGTTTGTTTCTTTTGTTTGTTTTTTTTTTACTCAAGTCTCTGTTCTTCAAGAAGTTTCTAGTCCAAGACTTGGAAAATTGTGAAAGGCCTCTTTGCTGTAGCTGTTTAAAGCTCCTTTAGGATGCCAATGTGACTTTTGAGTTATAATTATTGTATTTGGAAAAAAAGTCAATATAGTGTGGCAAAATATTTCTATGGAGTTGAATTTTGGTATATTTGACTTACAATACAATCTCTTTCAACCTTGGTGTTGAGAAACATCACGTTTTGGTGAGGACACGGCTCCTTGGATGTTGTGTTCACTATTTTTTCAAGATAACTGAAAAGAAGAATAAACTTAGTTTTGAAGGGTTCAAGGGGCTTTTGTGGGGTGTTATTTGTCAAATTAAAAGTTCTTTTTTGAAATAAAAGTCTCTATCATTCACAAGCAAAATTTCACAAACCTGTTCAATGTTCATATCCTCATAGCAACGTATTGCTTAGTGTGACCTCCTCACCTTTCTGAATAGCATGAACCAGAGGAATAAAACCATAAGTTTCTTACCGTATTACCTTAAGTGGAAATATTTATTACATATACGTTTTCACAGAAATCTGAAAAAAACAGAAGCTTAACATCTTGTTTTCTAAACCAAAACTCACATTTTATCTCAATGGAATTCTAACATGAATTTGATTTCTGTCACATTTTTTATAAATTGCAGCATTGAACAATATTAACAATATTCTATTTAAGATGTCCTACATGGATTTCCCTATTACTGTATAACGTTTCCCTATAGCCATGAAAGATAAGCTGGGGCACAGATCCAACATTCGTGGAAATAATATTCTCGAGTTTTACTCTGAATTTACATACACAGAGAGCATCACAAACAGCACAGGCTTACTCCCCTTACTTCCCTTGCCCTTCCATGTTGATATATATGCATGTATACAAATGCAGTTGTGCATACAAACCAGTCACAAAATTAGAAAATCTTCATCCTCAGTAAGTACAATGAACAGTATCAACATCCACAGCATTAAATCACTGTCAAGACCTACACTTCATAAGACAGAAGACATTGATGGATTGGGATCAAGCCTTTTATCCAAAACACTTGAAATGATCAAGATCTTCATTACCACTCTTTATGCACACTGATAATAAGGAATGGGAATATCTGACAGTTTTCCACTGTCCTACAGACTGGACAGCATATCTGTACAGAGTATTTCATTATCTCATAATGACATAATCTAGAGAATGGATTTTCTCCTCAGAAGAATAACTTAGTTTTCTGAAATTTTCTACATCATGGATCATCCTATTATCATGTTGAAAACAAACTAACTAACCAACTTATTTTCTTCATGAAGGAAATATTAATACATCTTTTAAAATCTGACAAACCTGTGTAATGCCACCATTCAAATCTGCAAAAAAGTAATAACAAACACAGTAAGCAAGGTTTCCTATTACTAATGCTTGTCTCTTCATATGAAATACCTTGAAGCATAATTGAAAGCTATTTTCATAAACACTACAGGCCAAATGACAAAAAAAATTGTGAATTTTTGTGTGTTTTTATTGTTGCTAGTCTGTTGACTTATTTTCAAAGCACAGTAATTTACAACAGTTTTCTGAGTGTTTCATGTCAAAATTTGAGAGGATGCAATGTATTAATAACTATTCTAAGCAATGTTTTTCTTCATATTAGAATCTTATCATATTCACATTTAGAGTCTCGCCTTGCTTTCTAAGATTTCTGGTCAATGAAGTACAAATTACTGCAATATTTATCAAAGGTATTAGGAATTTTCTTATCAATCTATAACCATCTAGAATTTCAACACTGGTTACCCACATGTGGTTACCTATGACACAAATTCAACAGAGTGCTGATGTCCATCTGGAGTAGCAGAGAAAGTTCATCATCTTAAATAACTTTGAACATCTATATGTGATCACCTGAATCAGGTCCCTTCCAAACTTTTGTTTACACGTATTTTTCACATAAGCATTTGAAAATATCTCCTCTTAAGCTCTGGTCAAGATGAATAGTGCTTCTAGGAAACATAATTCATTTTGATAATATGGGACTTAACAATCATATAGAAACATGCCATCTCACAAATACCATGTAAATATTTACAAATCAAATAATTTAAAAACCAAATACCTTACTTCTTTTGCTAAGAATTGCAAAAGAAATAATTCATTTTTAAAAAATCAAGACATTTTTGAGGTGAAGTCTGATTCATTATAAAAATAATTTAAAATCTCAAATTCAGTTTTTACAGAGATAAATGACATCTCTTACTGTTCAATAAAATATTTTTGTCACTACTGTTTCTACAGTGATCCCTAACTTCTTGTCAGCTTTTAAGATAATCTAGACAAGTTTCTAAAATATTGGTGTTGAAAACAAAAATGTGATATAAATATATATGCTATTTTAAAATTATATGAGACTGTGACAAACATATTTGAGGAAGATGATATCTAGCAATGCTTTTAAATGTAGCAGAGAAAGCATAACTAAAAACAGTGCTGGCAGCTGAAGCAGAAGAAAATTAAATAAAAGAAAATGAATGCAACAGTTGTAGATTTTTAAGTTGGATAATTAATCATTACAGCAGATTGTGAGGAAACAAGGCATAAGCTCTGTGTCCAGTAGATATACTCTATTTCAAACAAAAGCATGTTGCACTTATTGCAGGAAAGCTGTCTGTTATTAGAAAAATAAAATAATTTTTTTATTACCCAGTCCTTTTAGCCATAAAATGTATCAAGTCTTGTAACTTATATATAGCATTTAAAAACTTTGTCAACGACAAATTTGGTAAAACATAGAACCAAATACTACCTGCATTTATAAAAGTAGTTTTAAATGTAACTGAATTATATTTTAAATAAATAATAATTTGTCATTTTTACATTACCTTCATAGCGTACATCCTTTTTTTCCCCACAAAACTATTATTTTTTGCATTTTCTACGTGTACACCTCACATGAGTGAGTATATCCCATGATTTTGCATAATAGCCAGAGCTTAAACAGATTGCAAATGATTCACTACTAGTGCATTCCTTTTAATGTCTACATTAAGGTTTTGATTCTTCTCAGGAGTTAATTAGAAAGAACTGCACTGTAATACGCAGATTTATGTGAGCCTGAGAGGAAGCGATGTCTCTAAATAGTCATGTTTCAGGTATTGATCTTTATGAAGTACTTAGATAATATGTGCTCCCTATGTATACTAAATCTGTTTGATGTGTTCTGGAGAGCAATCAGGCAGAAAAATTTTGAGTTTAGATGTCTTGGAATTTTGCATAAATATGTAACTTGGTAATGCTGCTCAGAAACATTAGGTTGTTTGCCAAGTAAATCACAAACATTCTATTAATATCAGGCTGACCCAGTGTTATGAATGGATGATGTGGGTTTAAATAAGTCCCTGCCTTTTGCCCAGGCCTCTGGCAGCAGGCAGTCATGTTACTGAGGTGGCCAGCACCCCAAGACCCACTCTCATTCGCAGGTTCTTTAATAATGACTGATTCAGTGTATTAAAGAATGAATTATTTGTTTAATAGACACAAAACTAACAGATATAAGACTTTAAACAGACTATAACTACACTGAGATAAGACAAAAAGGGAATACTAATATTATACGGGTGGGGTAAAAGTACCATTAAATTTACAGCTAGTTAAGAAATAGTATAACTTAGGATCCAATGTTTCTTACCACCAAACTGTTGAAGGGGCATACTTCGAAATCCTTTTCCTCAATCTCCAGAAAAGTAACCACGAAGTTGTGTCCAAGCTTCGGGAAGAAATCTCACACATTCCCAGGGAGTGAGCAACAGACTTCTGCCTCTGTGATAGTTCGTGTGGACTTTTATAGACATAAGAACCATGTATTTTGGTCACCGATGTTTATTTCCTTTTATCTCTCCACATCTGCTCTCATGCCAAGATGTGTACTTGGGGCTTGGGCTCAGACTCTCAGGTGCCTGGAGGTGACCCCTTGCTGGGCTATTAACCTGGCCTGAGTTATGTCTTCCAAGTGCCCCAGCCATGAGAGCGAGGAGGATGTCCTGCCACACCCAGTTTCATGGGCAGGGAAAACTGCTCCTAAAAACACCCCTAGTACCATAAATAGCTCATTAATAAATCTTACAAAATACATCTGTAGCATTGGACTTCTTTAGTCACAAAGTGCCTTGACTTAGTGGAAATGAGTAATTAGATTGTGGTAATTGCCAAATTCAGATGAAAATATGATATTTCAAATAAAATTGTACAACGAGCATATATGAGGTTTCCACATAAAGTGAAAGATCCATTAGATGTTAATTGAGACTTCTGTAATTTGCAAAAACAGCATATACACAGTTAAGCAAAGAATACATTGAAGCAAACAGATGCATTGAAGCACATCTTTGGTAATTTTGTCCTCAATCCCTCTTAATGTCTGTAGCCACTATGCCTGCTAAACAGATCTTTTGTTGAATACATCAAAACACCTGCAGGCCTCTGATAAAAAAAGCTAATGGAATACAGACAAAAAGTTAGCTTTATGAGAAACTTGCATGTATAAGGAAAGAAGTGACTTTCTGGACCTTTTTTCATATCAGTCTGAAGTGGGGTGTTCTTTACCACACAGGAACAAAACATGTCTATAGATTCCTTTTTAATATTGTGGTATAACTCCTCAGCAATATTTCAGGCTAAATATAAAACATAGGCATTTTTATCTGTACTAAAACAGAATAATAGACAGTTCTCTATGCTGTTCAACTGTTGTTACCACAGATAGAATTAAAAATTGGTTTATAGATTAAGGCTACATTGTTGTAGTGTCTGCGTTAATGACAACAGAAAAAAAAAAGTAAAAATATTGGGTTTTGGTTTTGTCAAACATTAGAACTGTCAATAACCACATGCTTAACAAAACCCCATTACTACAGAAGCATCATTTCATTATGGAAAGGCATGTGAACTATGTCTTACTAAATCAAAAGTAAGCAACATTTATGCATTTGGCAAATTAAGAAAGATTCTGGCTTCAGTGAAGAAAAATAAGGTCAAAGGGATGAAGGTGAGTTTTACCTGCCCTAACCTGGAATTATTTAGATTTGGAAGTCTTCATCTGAGATAGCAATTTAATTTTTTTATAGAAAAAAAATAAGAAACAGACAAATAGGTTACCCTAAGGCATGGTTTATCTGTTTTAATTTAGGCAAATATTTTTTAATAAGTTGAATTGCATCCTAGAATGGCCTGTTCCTCTTCATTAATTGTAAAAGGAGGCAACAAATCCAGAGGTTTTCTCAGTTGGTCAGAGAACAGTGCTAGGAGAACCAAGGTTGTGGGTTCAATCCCTGCATGGGCCATTCACTCAAGAGTTGGACTTGATGATCCTTCCAACTCAGAATATTCTGTGATCTGGAAATAAAGATTAAACATGTCTGTAATCACATACAGTCTCCATACAGTAGGTGTTGAAATCTCAGCAAGAGGAATTTTTCTGAATGTAAAGAGATGCTTAACTTGTCTCTACCTTGACCTGGACACATGAAAGAATATAATTTCGCTTAATTCTTATTTCAGCTGTAGTGAATGGAGAGAAAACCAGGTCATTGCATGATTTTCTGTACCACATACCTGAAAATAGATTGGTTGAAAGTTATGAAAAATGTATGGAAGTTGCTTGCCCCTCTGAAACAAAGAACACTGGAATAGGGAAAGTGGCTGTGTAGATGCTGCAGTCTTATTGAATTAAGGTGCTTTCAGATTGAGCAAGTGAGAAAAAAATCTGATCCCTAGTCAGGCAAAACTGCAGCACTGTCTCGCGTATTCTAAATGTCAGAAATGTCAGGATGAAGCCAATGTTGCAGTGAAGTATTTAATGGTCACTAACTTTTATGGACTGCTGAGAGTGAATAATAGGTGTGTAGACACTGGTTATTTTGTACAATGCAATACAGTCCCATTAAAAAAGTGTTTTGAAATCAGGTTAATCCAACCCTAGCAAACAACCCAAAGGGCACTGCTGGGGGAACCAAAATCAACAACACCGTAAGGTCACAAAGCTTTTATGTCTACTGACTCAGTCAATACTCTCAGGTGCATGGTGGGATTCTTGGGCTGTCCTGCACAGAGCCAGGAGTTCGGCTTCAGTGGTCCTTGTGGGTCCCTTCCAGGGATATTCTCTGACCCTCTGCATTAAGTATTCACCAAAACTGATCTAACATCTCTTTACAGTGAAGCTTCTTCCATTTGTGAGTCTCAAATTAATAGATCGCATGATAAAGAGAAGTATTCTGTCATCTTTAATTCAATTGGAGATTTGTATAAATATCAGCATCCAAATCAAAAACAAAGCCAATATCTGCTTTCTGGCATGATCAAGGAACTGATTGCAACTGATCCAAAAACTTATCTAAGAATATTCATGCCTAACTGTGTTATGGAATAAATATCCAGTTTCAGTCCAATGCTAGGTTCACACATCTATTGTTTAAATTCAATGGTTTAAAAGTGATGTAGATTGTACTCAGAACTAAATTAAAATGATGCCTCTATGCTCCCCTTAGTTAGTTCTGTTTCCCTCTCAATGTGCAATAATGAGGGAACTGATACGCTTTTTGCCTTGGGCACTATAACTTGTACTTTGTTTAGAACCAGTCTGCATAGTATTACTTTAACTAAATACATGTCAAACTTAAAAGTAAGCATAGTGATTTTTTGGAAACACATCAGTACTTTTTTTTCAGAGACTCCCTCTCTTTTCTTCTTTTCCACCACCTAAACTTTAAATCTTGCCAGCCGGAATATACAACATAACAAAAATGAGAATTCAAGCCAAGGTTTTGCAAATGTCTTCTGACATCATGAGAATATGAAATCAAATCAAAGGTAAAAATAAATGTTGCATTCCAGGCACTGGACTAGGGGCAGCAAGTTGCATTACTGAGGTGACACTAAAGGTCCCTGTGGGAAGGTGTTCAGTGAAGAGCAATAAAGCAGCCTTTGTAAGCTAATTCCCAGAGCAGTGGCAGCCTGACACTGCCCAACAGCAAAGGCAAAGAAGGGGATAAAAGGAGAATGAGAGAATCAGTATATTCTTACTATGCCATAGAAACATAAGTGTTTTTTAACAAGAGTTATAAGTGAGATCATGACAATAATAATTTTTATGGGTTTTTTTCCTCCTGTTTTTATACCTGTTTTAGGGGAAGTGGTAATAGAAACCACATGGCGTGAAAACTGAAATTATAGGGACATGTTGATTTGGCAGTGTCATTCCTAATGATATTTGCTGTCATGCTCTTGAAGTCTCTCAAAAGCGTTGAGATGACTTATTATGTGTGGATGTCTACCTCTTGTCTAAGCACTATTTTTTTCTGGTTTGGTCCATCTCAGTTGTGCATGCCAAATGTTTTGATCTATAGTCTCTTAGTACAGCACTCTTTCAGTCAATTACAATTGAATGTTTTGCAGTAGTTTTTTTTCAATAAGACTTAATCATTTTCATGAAAGATTTAATTATCCATCTTCCTTCCAGGAAAATAAATCTATTTTCCTGACATTTAATTAAATTAAGGCATTGTGGTTTCAATAAAAAAAAAAAGTGCAATGCAATTTGCATACTAATCTGAGACTGAATGGAGAACAACCTTTCTTAAGAATGAAATAATCTGTTTTAAAATTTAATTAAGGCCACATTGTGAACCCCTTTTCTTTGTGTTGGTCTGTGTGGCCAGGTTTCAGTAGTGGGGAAGGAAAAGGGGTGTTTTCTGTGAGAAGCTGCCAGATGCTTCACCCATGTCCAGAGGAGACAATGCCAGCCAGCTCCAGGACAGACATGCTGATGTCCAAGACCAAGTCAATCAGGAATGACAGTAACACCTCTGTGATAACATATTTAAGAAGGAAAAAAGTTATTGCGCAGTTGTAATTTCTAATTGCAGTTGAGAAGACTGGGCTGAGAAGGTGTGACAGGAACAGCCCTGCAGACACCAAGGTCAGCACAGAAGGAGGAGGAGGAGGTGCTCCAGGCGCCAGAGATGAGATTCCTCTGCAGCACATGGTGAAGACCATGGAGAAGCAGGCAGTCTCCCAACACATTAACGGGAGTGCAAAGATCCACCTGCAGACTGTAGAGGAAACCCATGCCTGAAAGTGTGCTGTGAACATGTGGGAATCCTCTGCTGGAGAAGGCTCTTGGCAGGGGCCTGCAGACCTGTGGAGAGAGGAGCCCACGTTGAAACAGGTATTTTACTGGTAGGACTTGTGACCCCATGGAGGACCCTCACTGAAGCAGGTTGTGCCTGAAGGACTGCACCTCATGGAAAAGTGACCCACACTGGAGCAGTTCATGGAGAATTGTTGCCAGTGAGATGGGCTCACATTAGAGAAGTTGGTGGAGGACTGCCTCCCATGGGAGGGACACCACACTGTCTCTCCCTGAGCAGCAGGAGAAACAATGTGTGATGAACTGACTATAATCCCCCTTCCCTGTCTCCCTGAGCTGCTGAGGGGGAGAAGGTAGAACTTGGGAAGGAGGGAGGGGTGGGGGGAAGGTGTTTTTAAGACTTATTTTACTTCTCATTATCCTGTTCTGATTTTAATTAGTAATAAATTCAGCTGATTTCCCCGGTTCAAGTCTGTTTTGCTTTTGGTGGTATTTGCTGAGTGATGTCTCTCAGTCCTTATCTCAACTGACGAACGTTTGTTATATTTTCTCTCCCCTGAGAGAAGGGAGGGAGCTGAGTCTGGCTGAGAAGGGAAGTGATGGAGCATCTTTGGTGGGTGCCTGTCATCCAGTCAGGGTCAACCCACTACAGTGCCATATTCACTACAACTGAATGTGTGCCAGTGTACATGAAGAACTCTTGATGCAAAAAAACCCCCAACAATATAAACACAAAAGGAGTTGAAAAGAAATCTTTGAACTACCAAGTCCAGGCTTTGCTTTTAACAGGCATCTTCTATTATATAGATCTTTTTATATACACCATTCAGATAGCTTGCTAATTGCTATTTTTATATATTATTTTTAATTTTATTTACAGCGGGAAACTACTGGAGAGCCTCACTACTGTGGTGGTTAGGGTTGTCTGATTTTCCAAATTCCTGAACTCAGACTGATCTCATAGTGACCTTGTCTTCTGTAGCCAAAAAATAATAATAAAAAAAGATTTTCCCTGAGTCTGTTCCCTTCCTTTTAAGTGTTTATACAGCAAGCCTCTTAAGAGTTCATATTAACTTGCCATTGACCTTGCTTAGCCTCCTTTTTTGCATGAAAAATTGTCCATTCCCTGATCGGCCTTGTACCCCTTCCTTTATACTTCACGTTTCAACTGAAAAGGAAGCAGAGCCTTATTTTTTACCTTCTGGTAAACATTTTTTTCGCTGCAGTTTTAGAATAGGAATTGAATGTAAGACAGGATTTTTTCAGTATATTATGATGTTGCAAATGCATTTTGAGGACCTTGCTGTTCAGCAAAGCATGAATTATTCTGTTTTTGTATAGTGAGCGTACACTTTCAGCTCAGGGATAATTCATACAATTATTACTAACTTAAAAGCAATAAAGTAATTTCAGACTGTTAAGTTCAGATGAATATATCTTTATATACAGTTATACAAAAAAGAGTTTAGAAAACTGTTTTGTTTTAGAATTAGTGTAGTGCTGTCACTTTCCTATAAGTGTATCAGATTCTTCCAGAACTGTTCTAAAACTGTGTTTCCAATTTGCATTTATCTAACACTGTAAGTTTTCTACTTAGAATTAAGTTTGAAGAAGCATCATAACTCGCAATTGAGTGAAAAAAGCATAAAAGGAAAGTATGTCTATATGAATTAAAACTTAATAGCTAAGTGTAAAAGGAAAATAAGGGATGACATTTTATTCCTTTTCTACATCAATGTATGAAAAACCAAACACAAAGAACTATGGCAGGTTAGCCTTCATCATGAGCCAAAGTCCCACCAAGCTGTTTACTTGCTCTTCCTCCTCACAGGGACACGGCGACAAAATAGGATGAGAAAGCTTGTGGGTCAATATAGACACACTTTAGTGTGAGGTCCTGTACAAGCTCCAGAAGAATCACTGCTCTGGCACTAAAGCACCTTCTCCTTTCTTCTCGCACCTTATTGCTCACAGGGCTATCACATTTTTAGCTCACTCCTCATTGCCATGTAAGATTTTTCCCTTTCTTAAATGCATTTTCTCGAAGGCATCACCATCTTGGCTGAAGACCTCAGATGTGTCCTGCAGTGGGTCCATTAGAGGCGGTTGGAATGGGTTGTGTCCATCCAGGCACACCTGGACAGCTGCTACAACAATTTATGCTAGATCTTTTTCTTAGAAATTCAATTTCTAGCACCAAATATAGCTACCAATAAAGAAGTGTACCTTTTCAGAAGTACAAGATGATATAAATTAAAATGGCTTAAAATACTTGATTCAAGACATCTATTACTGAAATAATCAAGTAGTTCCAGTTCTTTTTTGTCAAATGATTGATGCTCAACATCTTAAAGTTTTATTGTAAGCTTGTCTTAAATCTTCCATATACATAAAAAATTAATTTAAAACATAAATTTAAGTGGGATGTACATAGGAATCAATGTTTTTCTCACTTCTTTCTACATGGAAACCCACAGAAGAAGTTCAGATAATAGATGTGGAAACTTTATGACCATGCTTGAAAAAGTCTGCAGGTTTAGCCCACATATCTCTGTCTCTTTGTGTTTCCTCCATCTTTTTTTTTCTGACATATGCCCATCTATTTACTGTAAAATGCAGGCAGTCACTTGAAGAAGGTGAAGTTATTTCTTGGACTGAGCACATAAAATTAAAATTACAAATTTGACAGAAATCCAGAGTATTACAGTCCAACCAATTAAAATACTACTGCATTGAAGTTTTACTGTCTTTCTCAAAGTTTACATGCCTGACCACCAAAGAAGTGATCAAAATAAGTTTGGTGTCTCTCAGGACTGAGAGAGATTAATGCTGTCTGCTTAACTTAGGAGTTGGTTTGAGAATTTTTTTCATTTGTTTTTATTTATTGGTCCTTGTGTTACCTTACCTGGGCTACCCTTTCTGTCTAGCATTGCTTCTTCAGTTGTAAAGATATAAAAATATATTTAGCCACAGAGAGAGCATCATTACTTCCTGACTGAATCACCTCCCCTAACTGTTTTGATGCACAAATTCCCCTCAGCCATTCCACGAGCCGACCAAATGGCTCTTCTCTGGAAATGAGTGATGAGTAAAAGAAGAAAGAGGCTGCTTTAAAGTTTTTAATTTGTCAGGAAGAGAAAGACTGATCAGCTCCCTTTGCACATCTGCGGAATGTCATAAGCATCATGTCCTGGAGATTTCTATTGACTATAAAGTAAATTAATATGAAATGTGAGGTGCCTTTATCCACTTTGCATTTGGTCTGGCTAATGTCTGCCAGAAAGAGGAGCATACTAATAAGCTTTTTGCATAAATGAGTACTGATTTATGGGGATTTCAAGATGGGCATAGAAAAGGTTAAACCCCCATTTGAGGAGATTGTGTCTAAATAAAGATACACCTTGGATAAATCTAATGCCAACTTTCCTCTTGAGACTATATAGCCAGACGTACCAGAATTACAGAATGAAATGAGGACCTAGAGACAGGAAATCTGTCTCGGGAGCAAAAGGAGCACATCTTAGGTTTTGGACATGGCTGCATTTTACATTAGGTTATTGCTAGACTTAAAAAGAGGAACAAGAAAATTAACTCTGAGATGAGAGATAAGAATCTCACAACTCCACCCATTACCTTCTGGCAAATTTAGTCTCTGGCTGACTAGCTTACTCTCTTGGCAGAGATAGCTCACCTCCATCTGAAAGGTAAAAGATGTTTCTATGCAAGGTATTTCATGGCATGACAGGCAAGCGATCTTTTGCCCGTGGGAAGATGATTTCAAGTCTGCACAGACTTGGATATAATTCTTTGATTTTGTATGTGCAAACTGCCTAGAGTTCAGACTGTGAGATTTCTGGTTCAGAGACAAATGCTCTAGAAATTGTAAATGCTCTAGAAATTGTGCAAATGCTTAGACAGTCCTCTCTCATGCCCTGCCTCAGACAGAAGTTGAGCACACTGAAAAGGAAAATGTACTATGGTCATTTTCTTCCCTATAAACTCAGTGAAAGAGATTCAGCTAATTAGACGACCAGATAATGAGGACTACCTTTCCTCTATAGACGCTGGACAAAAAAATCAAACATAAGTGCATGCGATCCCCAACTGCCTACCATTTTTATTTTAGAAGATTTTGACTGCTTTCAGAAATAAATGCCTGCAATTAATATCCTAAATTAGCATTTACAAATTTAAAGTGAAGGCCTGAATTCCAAAAATGCTAAACAACCAAATGAATTAATTGCAAGGTTTTAGTAGCTGAAAATCTTGGTTTATAATACACAAACAGACAGAGGAACTCACATCTAAATGTGGAGCTCACATCTTAGAGGGATAGAATTATAAAACTCCCTTTGGGAAAAACAAAAACCCAAGCAAATAAACAAGTGCATAGCAAACTTCATTTACTCAAAATACAGTCTAATTTCTCTAAATATACCTGTGTTATATTCTGCTGCATGACCGAAAAAAATTATTTATATTTCACTTTTCACAAAATCACGGAATAATTAAGGTTGGAAGAGACCTTCAAGACCATCTAGTCCAACTGCCAACCTCACACCACCATAATCACCCCTAAACCATATCCCTAAGTGTCACATCCAGACACTTTTTGAACACTTCCAGAGACTCCACCACCTCTCTGGGCAACTTCTCCAGATAACCAGGACTGCTGGTAGATGACAGAAAGTGGGTTGGTGAGGTCCTTTGCCAGCTCCTTCATTACTCTTGGGTTCATCCCATTCAGGCCCATAGTTGGATGGTTGCCTACTTTGCATAGCAGATCACTAGCCATTTCCTCCTGGATTCATGGGGCCACTAACTTCCACCTCTGGGAGCTGAGTATCCTGAGGACAACTGGCTTTGGTATTAAAGACAGGGGCAAAGATGACAATAAGTACCTCAACGTTTTTTGTCTTCTCCAGACACCATACTACCCGCGGCATCCAGCAGAATATGGAAACTATTCTAGTATATTGATAGAATGTATTTATACATAAAAAAATACACCATATATATACTAAATATAATCACAGACTATCCTGAATTAAATGGGACCCACAACTCTGAAGAAAGTAAGCAATTTTCTTCTGAAAATGTCAGGAAGAGAATTTTAAAAAGGCAATTAAGACCAGAGGGATTATATTTGAAATCAATAACCTTGTGTAAAGAACAAAGCTTCTCTCTTTGGATCTCTCTTAACCTTAAGAGATTTGTTATGCAGAGATTCTACACATGTAGATCAAATTCAACTAAAGATCAGATTCAGTGGAGAGATACCAAAGGATTTATAAGAAAAGTAGATTATTTTTTGCTTATTGTAAAGTAATCTGAGCAATAATTTTACAATAATTTGTATCAAAGAAAATTGAGAACCTATTATGAAAGCTGTTTTCCTCTGTCTCTTGTTATAGGTGCAAGATATGTGGGTAATAAAAGTCATTCAGGTATTTGGATTTTAAATTTTTAAACAACATACTAATCTGTTTTATATGGAATATGAGTTACTTGTGTAATTTACATTAAAAGAGGGTTTTGTATTTCTATGTAGCAATTTCTGGTCTTTGATGCATCAATAAAATATATGTATGATATGAAAAAATATAATGCTTCATATTTAGTGATTTATATATTTCTTTCAACTTTGAAAATTATCAGGTTGCTCTACATGCCAGTAATTTCACTGGCTTTTTACATATTTTCTATCACATGTTTAAATTACATTGGACAATGAAAGACTAATTCTACACAATTACCAGAATCATGTATTATTCAAATGGTAGTTGCTTCCACTTAAACTTTCACTTAAAGTAATCATTTTTACTGAGAGCCTTTCTGAGTATACTTGTTGATGTTACCTGAAATAGCTACAGTGATTTTTATTTTCATAATATTTTAGTTTATATTCCCCCAGTTAGGGCATTTTCAGATACTGATCATGTTAACATGACCTGGAAATCCGTGTGTATATTTGTGATCATATATTACCACGACTGTTCAAGATAAATCCTTACTTAAGGTTTTATTACTGATGATTGTAAGTAGTATTTTATTTCAGTAGAAATTTCTTAAGGACTTGGTCAATATCTGGTGTCAAAGAGAGGAATCTTCTTCTTCAGGTCCTGCTAGATTTTGCTGGGTTGTCACTGAGTACAGATGAAATGTCACATATTCTGAACAAGTCTGCAAGTTCTGGAAGCCTTTGCTTCATATTTTATTCTCATTTTTTCCTAGTTAAACTTCATTGGCTTCTATGACATGTATGGAGGAAAGAACAACCTTATGATTGTGAAAAAAGTCATGAGAATGGTTGTGGCTGGACTGTTTCCTCAGAATCATTCTTTGGAGGAGGGGGTGTATTTTTTCATATGAACTTACATATATGCAAGGGCCACACACTTCACATGTCAGTATTGTTGCCCGCTGAAAACAAATTGTCACTGTCACTGTATTCTAACGGATATTACTGCCATACAGATCAATGTATATCCAGACCCTGTTTCAAACAGTTTATTTTCTTACTTTCAGTTCTCTCAAGCAAGGTTTAATAGAGCTGTTACTCAATGAGAGAATGATATGAAAGATTTCAAAATTTTTAAATTATCTTTTGGTAGATTTAATTTATTTAATAATATTAATATGATTTTTGAATGTTTCTCCTTGGCGAAACCTTTCTTTATGCAATTTCCATGTTTTGTGTTCTCTCTTTTCTTTCCCCCATTTTGATTAATAATAGTGAAAAGAGAAGGAAAACAGGGGTTGGAATTACAGCATAACAGAGATGTATTTTTCTAACTCAGTCAAGAAGTGGTCCTTCTGTGCTCCAGATTATGTTGTTGTACATTTCTGATCAATTTCTTTTTGGCTGCAGAAGCTACATTGATGTTCTCACTATAAGTGTGAATGACTTAATAGTAGACCTGTTTAAGACCAAGTTACTACACAGCAGCTGCAGATTTAGCCATGAAACTAAAAACTAGGATGATCTTAGCATTTACCATAACCCCTTTATAATGGTACTTGGAAAATTTTTAATCCATGTGGCAGAATTTATAATCCTTCAGTGCGATGCTGTAATGGACAGAGCAGTCTGTACATCTAGGAATTAAAGTCCAGTCACAACGCATTTTAAATTCTGCCACAGCAAGCTTGACAAATGCTACAATCATTACAAACACTCGTGCATGATGTCAGGTGAAGGCCAGAAGTAAAATGTATGGGTTTATCTTTGTGAGTAAGAAATAAGAGCCAGAATTAGAGTCATAATTGAGCATGTAAGTACATCATGTCACAAAGAGGAAGAAAGAATTTTATAACTTGAGGTTAACTGGTAATTCAAGTCAAGGAGGTGACACCTTTTATAAAAAAGAAATGGTCACCTTTCTAAAAGAGTTTGAAAGTGAGCCAGATTTCAATTAAGGAAGATGGGTGGGCTGTCTCAGAGAAATATAAGAGGCAAACTTGCGTTGGTGAAAAATGTTAAATAAATGCAGACAAAGGGAAGGATTCTGAATGGAAGACTTTCTCCCTCAGAATGTTGCTGTCTCTGAGATCTAAGGCATATAAAAAATATATATTTAATAATTATTTTTTCAAAAAATTTTACAAGCAAGAACTTCCTTGTTAATCTAACTAGTAAATTAACTGTTTTTCCTTTCCTTTCTCACCTATGCCTCTATTTTGCTAGCATGATATGTAGCAAAAAATCGCAGTGGTTTTTGTGAATAAATGCCTTTATTTATCTATTTTTGTATTTTCTTCAGCCTGGTCTGGGTTAAGAATTACTAGATTCTTTACAAAAGCTGCCGTCGAAGTACAAAATTCCCTCTTACAAATGCTGAATGTTTTCATGCATTTTGAGGAAGACTAAACAAGTTCATACAGAAGAAATTCATGGAGGATTACTGAAAACATGAAAACAGTTTTTGGGTAAAGGAGTTCTTGTGTTGCAAAGACCTGAAGTGTAGAAAAATATGTGGTGGAAGTATCATCTCAGGTTGCTTGGTACTCTGTACTCATCTGCTTTTGATTGCAGTGATAGGCGTGACAGTGGGTTTTATATTCCCAGCCAAGCAGTTCTTTTAGTATTTTTTTAATAACTAAGGGGTCCTTACCCAAGGGCTTGACAAATAATCAAACAGGGCAGAAGGAGTCTTTACAAATTTCCAGCTCCCTAGGACATATCTCAGGTTCTTTAAGCATAACAGCATGTGATCCCTCAGAATCTTCACAGTCCAGGCAGACAATTGATACCCAAGGTGGCAAAGAAGTTTTTTCTGGCAATCAGTGTAATAAGTAAGGCATTACACGAGCACTGCTGAAACCCTAGACTCCTCAAGAATTTGTTACTTAAGAAAGTGGTCAGCTTGAATATTGATCCCGATTCCCTCAGGAGTAGCGTGTTCTGGTTAAGATCTGGGGGCAATGTTGTGCTTATTCACTAGTTTCAAAATACCCTTTCTTCCCCAGTGCTTCTGAAAGTGTTGCCAGTGGATTCATGGTGCTTTAAGTTATTATTCCTGCTATATCCTAGGAGTCTTGTTCTAAAAGGATATTTGAGAGTTATTCTGACTATATAATAAAACTTAAACACTCATAAGTTTTTCTCAGTCTTTGCAAAAAAAGTAATATTTTTTCTGGATAATTTCTATAGTAATCCTGTGAAGAAGCTGTTTTTTTACCAGATGCAGTCTAAGCTGTATGCTCAGTAGTGAAGCCTCACAACTAGAAGATATTTTCTTCTTATGAAAAATGCTCATATCTGTAGAAATAGGATTGTCGTTGAGTAAAAGGTATAAAAGCTTCAGTCATATACAGGGTTTACGTGACATTAAAACCCCTAAAACCTTGATAGCTCTGATAGCTAACCCTGAAAAGACCAAGTGGCTTGAGGAAGAGTTCTCATAAGCAAATTCATTCATATGAGTAGTTCAATTTCCCTCTCCCAGCTCCAGGGCAATTTCCGTAACCAAGACTTTCATCAGACCTTTGGCTTTATGTGGGCATAGGAGTCCAACTCAGTGGAGTTCCTTGCAGAATGGAGACATGAAACTTCATTTATCTCAGGAGAATGGCACTTTTATCATAGAAGAATGAAGTGTGAAACAATCATGTAGCAGATTTGACTCAATAGCTAAGAGCTGTACGACCCACAGAAGCATATACTTTTTAAAAACTTGTTCAACTGGCACACTTTAGATAATGTTCTACAGTTTTGTATTCAAATCTTTAAGACAGTAAGAACAAAATAAAATGACAGAGAAAATAGTGTTCAAATGCTTATTTGCAATATCACCCATTCCCAAAAGCCCCCAAACTCTGTCAGTAGCTCAAATTTTAATACTTTTATAATAGTAAATGTAAATAGTAAAGAGTAAATAGTAAATGTAAATAATAGTAAAAAAAACTACTAGTGTCCAAATATATGAGAATAGTGTAAACATTACAGCTGTGATTAAGTATAATTTAGTAACTATTCCAGGGAGTACTAACCTTTGTAAAGTTAATATAAATCGTGTGAAACAGAGCACATTAAAGTTTTCTTTACTTCTTCTGGGGTCAACACTAGTATTACAAATAAGAATCTTAGGTTAGGTGTTTATCATCCCACATATTCCTTAGATTTTTTTGTCCTGCTCTCTCCTGCGTGGTTTTGCTACCATGCTTGCCTACAGGGAAACCATTCACGTCTTTCTTTCCATCCCTTGTTTCCATTTTTACCGCAATTCCTGCTGTTTCTGAAGCTGCTTTCTGATGCATAATTTTGCATACTTTTTGAGTAGTAAGGGACAGAGAATTTTGTAATTTCCTTCCCTCAGAACACACACAAATGAACTCTCCTGATATTTATCCTGTCACTGTCCCACGGCTCACACAGCCGTCTTTAAAATACCAACATGCCTCTCTTGCCACAAAAAATGGAAAGAATTTGCATATTAATTATACCTTATCTAGTAAAAATTAAACAAACACCCACAATTATTTAGAGGCACCACAGAGTTGTACATTTTTAAATCAGTGATGAATGCAAAAGAAAGCTCCTGAAAATGAATCTGCAGTATATACATGTAGTATTGCATTACGTGTATGAAGAAACCTATATGAATGATTATATTAATCATACTATTGATAGATGCTTTTGTCTATACCTTCTGTGCAACGAGTTCCTAAGAATTAGAGGTTAAATGGATTTGGTATTTGAACAATGAGCCAAACTTTTGACATGTCTCTGTCTTCTGATTTCTCTACAGCAAACTCAGGCACTCAAAAAAATTGAATACCTTAAAATAAGACATAGAAAATACAACGTAAAGAAGCATAAGCCACTTTATGTAAGAAATATGGAGTGCTGATGAAAATGCATTTTAACTTATAAAGCTGTTAGGGGTTCTACCAGTTTCATAGTCTTGAATATTACTCTGGGATTAGAAGCTTAAAACAGTTTCTCTTCGAGACTGTGACAGAAGAGGAAGTTGTACCTCCCTCTGCTCTCATAGCCCAGTAGACAAAGATTTAAGAAATTATATTGTATATTCATATTACAGTTCTTATTTTGTTTGAAAATACTTAAGCTACATCTCCAAATGCAAATCCGAATGGATATAATATTTGGAGAGGAATATTCTTCATATTCTTTCTCTAGTTAAAACTTGAGGAAAAAACTTGTCTATTTGGAACAGACACATATGGAAAAAAAAGGAAAACTGTTCTACAGTCCAGTATGAAGAGTATTTTCTTTCTGGACTTTACAGAAAATACATTTTTCAAACAACATGTATGTCTTTCTTTACCTAAATTAGTTCGTGACACTGCAAAAGAAAAGTGAAGCTACTTGTTCCCACTATGTTTTAGATAAGCTCAAATAAGAAAGTTTCCACCTGGACCAACTAGTGATTATTACTAAACCAATTAATTTGTGAGTCTTCGTGCAATGAGTATGAGATGTCCATCTAGAATTGAATTTACAGAATTTTGAAAGAACAAAGACTTGATGAATTCAGACTTTAGTACTCAAATAATTTTGAAAACATGGGTACTGGAGGACAGAATACTCAGGTCATCTTCTTAGACTGAAGAAATTTGCACACCAGGAAGGTTTTACATCAGAAATTAGAAAGAAATTAAGCACCTTGAGAAGTAAAACTCTTGCCCAAAACTCTGTCTACAAAAATGAGTATTCTTTTTTTCTCACATAATTTGTGAAGAGCTTCCCACTTCCTTTATGTTTACACTTCCCCCCTTAACTTCATTTTTGGCCAAATTTCTACAGGAAACAGCTCTGGATTTTCCCCCTGCTGCGTGTCAGTAACCTATGGAAGATATAGAGTGACTGTTTATTTGGTAGTTTGGTACATCACCAAGTATAACCTAAGCCACAGTACCCCCTGAGTCAGTTCCAATATTTCATGAAAGGCCAACAGTGCGAGGACACATTTTTTTTATGTAGAGAGCCTCCTAGAACTACAGTGACTTGGTTCTTTTACTTCACCTTTGTTTTCAGTCTCTTCACATCAACTTAATTATCTGATCTTTCTTCTTTTTCACATAGTCCCTACTTTCCATTTTCTTCCAGAGTGTTTCAGTTTTGCTTTTTTTTAAATCCATGTATTCATCCCATACTAAGAAAAGAAACAAACCCTGTATTTTTGCTGTTGTCGCATAATTTATTTCTTTTAAGTTATATTTTCTCCTCTGTGTGGTCAGACTGGAATCTCTTCAGAACCCAAGAAAACAAAGAAACGTGTGCTTGTATTTACTGTCTACTGAATAATTTCTGTACTTAATAGAGTGGCTGCTACTTCTACTACTGAAGTACTCAGTCCTTTTTTGCGAAATGCATTTTCTCATGTTTTAAAGACTGTGCCAAGCTAAGAACATGTTATATAATTTCAGTTAATAAAATATGTGATGTTTAATACCTGAAATTACATGGGTTTTGGTAGAAACAGATGGAAGAGCAGATTTAAGCGAAAGCAGAAAACAAGTGTAGCAAAAGGAAGTCTGAGAAATGCCAGGAATCTGAGCCCACTGTTTTGCAAGTATAAAGACTATATTTCTTTTAATTGTATTAATAAATTAAATAAGTTTAATGACCATGAAATCATTTGTGTGGACAATAGGGATCACAAATGAGACCATAACTATGGTAGCAGAAAACAATGCATAATAAGAATCAGTAAGATCTGATTAAAAAAGTGGCTTTGAACTGACATAGCACAATTGCTAGTTAACAGCTCATAATTATGAGAAAGCAAATTTGCAATGCATCTGCAAAATCAGGGTGTAAGTGTTGCATCTGAAAATTTAAGCAGAAGATCTGAAAAAATAATAGATTTTTTCTTGTAATTTATATTCCAATATTGTGCTGTTCAGTCTTTTGATTCTCTTCACAAATTAGCTTGTGAAATTTGCTGAGAAAATTTCCATAAAAGCTAGCAAAGTTGTCAGGCAAAGTCATCAGTGAAAGAGAAAGAAGAATTAGAATCTCATGTTTTGTGCAATTACATGAACATTTTGTAAGTATAACCTTCTGTGACTGTTAAAAAGCAGAAGATTGTTTTCAGTCTTTCTCCCTGGAGACATTTTGTTCATAGAGAAGATTGGTAGAAGCCGCTGTCTTACTAATGTTCTGGTCCACATTAAAAAGCAATGAATTAAAGACAGAAATGGCTCTTTGCCTAAACTGCTTAATAAAAGTGAGTCAAAGACCAGCCTCTCTCCTTGAGGCCAAGTAGTTATCAGCTAGTTTATATCCACACTTGTCTAGCTGATAGCTAGGCCTTTAGAGGGAGAGAAACAGAACGTTACGGAAATTCACAACATTGCCATGAAATGAGATAACAGAAAGCAGTGTATATGGTGAGGTGTCAAGGACTTCAGCTTCCTCTCCAGTTTTCGCTTGTCAGCTCTGAAGAGGTATGTCCTTAAGCAATATAACTTCTTAAGTCACTTTGTGACACCTGGCATGAGGAGCAGAGATAGATAGGTCCCTGGTTTTTTATTTAGCAGTCTCAGACATCATCAATTCTGCCTCTGGTCGACTGAGCGGGACATAGCCAATTATTCCTTGCTTTGTGCTTGTCTTCCAGGTTCTATGTATAACAGAGATTTTAGCAGCCAAAGCTTTAAGGCATAGTCAGCTAACTCCTAGTAATTTCAAACTCGGGCTCTAATTTAAGTTAAAACTTAATTGCTGGTGAATTGAGCGTTCAGACCCACAACTGACATAGGCACCTACCTTCCTAAGCATGGAAAGACTAGGACTGAGGCATATATATATATATATATATATTTTATATATATGTAACTGAAGAGTAAAAGATTTTTGTACCTGGGATCCATATGACATCTCTTATATGTCTACAGATCAGTTGGCCACTCTATCAATGCAGACAAATGATAAAAGCCAGAACTTCTAAGGCACAGGCCTTAGTACAGACACTTATGTTGAGAAGATGATTTGTACCTTAACTTACTTACTGACACTATTGTGACTAGCTCACATGCAGATGTCTACAATTTTATTATCTGAAGTAGTGCAATGAATCCCGGAACAGAGGATAACTAGTCCGAGATAAGTCATATGGTGTTAGCACTTGACAAGGCTGGCGTGGCTGACAGAGACCAGTACAATTTCTTTGAGGATATTGTGCTGAAAATTTAATAATGCAGTGAATCCTACCAAGCTGTAAGGGGTGAGATTCTGTTCCAGCCTGTAGAACCCTTATTTAGGTACCAAAATATTATTTCTTCAAAGGACTGAGATATCCAACTATATCACTCCTCTGGAGTGACAGTCAGGATGCAATACTCCATTGCATCTCAAACAGCATTAAATACCTTTCTGTGGCGACTGAATCCAACTTTATTTATCAGGTATTTCTTTACTGTAATAAAACTCAGACACCAAACTCTGTGTAGGTATTTTAGTGCTCCCATGGCCTTTAACTGAACTTATCACAATGTATCAGGCCTTGGAAAAGGAGCTGAGTCTTAAATACTTTTTAAGATCATGGTGATAAATAACTTTGAAAATATGTTTCTGAATAATAATGTCAGATTCTCAGAAGTTCATATCTCCGTGGAAGGATTAAAATAATTGGCAAATTTTACAGAAAAAAAAGTCATTTAGCATAGTGACTTCACTTCTAGAATTGTTAAAATACAAACATCTCACTTGAGAATATTTGGTTTTGGGTATTTTGTAAGATTTAATCTAGAATAATGATAATTCACTAATAATATTGAACACTCATTCGGTTACTGGCCTGTCAAGATCTTTTAAATTTATGTGTGTGTATACATATATCTCCATGTCCCTGTATCTCTTTATATAGGGTTAGGGCTAGGACATCTGATGTCTTATATATACTCCTCCTGAACTGTTCCTTTACTGGAGAAAAGGAGATTTCATGTTTTCCCTGTTTTGATCTGAAATGATACCTTTACTACTCAGTTAATTTTTTCTGGAATAGTTTCAATATTGAAAAATAATCAGATTCTTTTGTAATATCGCACACCTTTTACTATGTTAAACTGCCCTTCAAGGCTGACTGAAGAGTCTATTGAAAGAGTTATAAATTGTTAATTTGTTTAATTCAAAGCTGGTTTGCTTTCTGGTTTTTTTTCTTTCTCTTTTTTTTTTTTTTTNATTAAACTGCATTTCCTGTCTCTCTGTTTAACTAAAAATCTAAAGTAACGTTCTTTCAACCTGCTTTTTGTGGCTTGCTGTTTGTTTTTTTTTTTTTTTTTTTTTTTTTTTTTTTTTTTTTTAATCTGACATAAGACTATTGAATTGGATATTATGTTTCAAGTGGTTTCATGTTTGGGTTGTGTCCTTAACAACATCATAGAATCAAATCATGACTTTGTGGCAGAAAAAATAAGTAAAAAGAAAAAGCCAAGAAAAATAAGAAGGAAATTATGCAGATCAGTATTTGATGAAGTTGCTTTTTTCTGTAATAATTTGCTTCCATAAATATTATGGTAGTAAAAATAGAAATTATAAAGCCACCACACTTACATGTGATAGTAAAGTAATAGAGAAATCCTGGAATCCAATTTGGAAGTAATGATAAATTCAGCTTCAAGTTCTGTATTGACATGTGCACGTGTGCAGCTACATGTCCATATAAATTATCCTCATATATGCATATACTTTTACTTCACATATATTTATTTTCTTGAAAAATTGAGAATGAAGCATTTAACAGACTGTAGTCACAAGAGTATTGCAAATGTAGTATTCCTCATAGAACAATGTTCACAAAAGCTATAAAAAAATTGCTTTCTGGGCATGGCACTAATGAAGTGTTTGTTTTTTTTTTCAGATTTGTGACGTGCAAGCATTGAGTGTTGCTCTATTCAGTGACTGGGGCATTTATAAATATATGCTCTCTGTGGCTTAATAGAAAGCTGTTGAACTCACTGAATTTCTTTTCTTTACTCCACTGCTTATTTTCACAAAACTTCAGGAAACTTCATTATCTCTATGTGTTTTTTTCTTTATTGATTCAAATCTGCCAGTGAGCTCAAAGACATTTTTCATAAATGACATACAGTGGGACAGACAAGCACATGTAAACGCATGAAGACAGATCATTGTATGAACTTGTTATCTAAGAAAATGCAAATAAAAACAGTTCATCAGATACATATCTCTGTTTGCAGTGTCTTTGTTGAAAAAATATGAACATATGTCATTCAGAATGCTTTCAATATACTGTAATTAGTAAATGACATAACACCGACATCGACTGCTTTCAAATTATCTTTCATATTTAGGCCCTCTATATCTACTTGATAGACAGTGCTGTATTAAACAGTTTCTCAAAACAAAATTAGGCTGAAAAATAGCAGTCTTCTGTCAATATGTATTTCTAGAAATGACAGTTCAAATCTTTCTGTGTCTGTGGATAGTGCATGTTCAAAGATTCTTTCATCATAAATGACCTTTAGGACTCTGTATTCTAAACAGAGAAAGACTTCAAAATAAAGAACCGTCCTCTAAGATGAGTAAAATAATGAAAATAGAGACCATTAGGTCAATCATCTTAAAGAAGAAAAAATGAAATGAAAAAAAACCAAAACAAACCCAAGGCAAAAGAAGGTATATATTTTCTTTTTTTCTTGGGTTTTGGTTTTGTTCTTTTTTTTTTATGTTTCGTGGTTTTTTTTGCATTTGTTTTATTCAAGTATAGTCTGGATATGTCAAACTCAGCTTTGTTTTTCAAAGAAACTCATTATATCATCCGGCAGAGTTTTACTGGAGTCTCATTTTTTCTAAAGCAATGTCCACTTTGTTAGCAGTACATTTGTACGAAGCTTACAGATTCATACAATTAGCCATAGATTAATGGGATACTTTTATCCGTATTTATTGTCAACCAAATATTCTGGTGAAGCTTATGGTGAATTTTTAATAATTTTCTTTTTTTAACAAAATTAATTTTATTCTTATTTTTGATTCATCTTTTTCCAACGATATATCTTAAAAATGGCTTTTATTTTTTTTTTTTACAATCTGAAATCATCGGTAATTTTTCATTACTGGCTTTTACCTGAAAATTCATATGTTCAGATACTGTCATTCTCTGGTATCTGGTCTAATAAATTGCATTCTTATATTAGGACAGGCAAACAGTACCTTCTGATTTATAAACAGTGGCTAATCATAGTTCAAACAAATTATTACCAAATAATAATTTATGTACAATATATGTGAACACTGAACTAGTATGTCTTATATGATTTGTTCACAACAGATAAAAAATATTTAAGATTTTTTTGCAAAACTTAGTTTATGAGCAGTTCTTGGGTACACAGTGTGTTACAGTAGTTGGACTGACATTTCAGTGAAATTGCTTGTGATTCACACTAGAGTACTGAAAGCATGATTTAGAATTTATGTCGGTCTTCAGGACAAAGAAACCTGAGAGCAGTGCTACAGTGTGTTTTTGTAACATGATTTCTATAGGATAGAACAGATAGAAATTCTCTTTGGTCAAATCATACAGTCATGGCACCTTATCTCTAGGGTTTGAGAGAATCCAAACCCAAGAGATCTCTTGAGATGTTATTTCTTACTTTTCCTTTGTAAGCATAATGATTGCAAAAGTTTACCTCTCTGTCCTGGAGCAGACACTCTAAGAACCTTTTCTGTGGATGATCCCTGGTCCTCTACTGTGTTTGGCTCCAGCAATAGAAGGGAAAACAGAGTAGAAGTTTTCTAGATCAGCTGTGTGTGCCTGGGAAACAAAACCCTACAGAAGGTATTGATTTTCAGATTTTCCTACTAGCATCTGGATGGCCTCAAATTCAGGCTGAAAGGTATTGAGCTGGTAGACAATGTGGGTATATGCAACTCTTATGGACAATATAGACGTGGCGAAACGAGGCTTGTAAAGTGAGAACACCTCTGAAGGGAGTGACACGTATCCACATGATCTACGTGCTTGATAGGGTGCCTGTGACTTTGCAGTCATATGCTATAGCAAAAGCAAATAATAAATAAATAAAATACAGAGGATTAATATGCCACTTTAAAAAGTCAAACAGCAGATAAACAGACACATTCTTTTTTGAAATACCTGCACCCTCCAGTGTAAAAGTGTAATCTTAAAGTTGCTCTGGCAACAGCAGGAATATTTCCATACCTGACAACTGAACTGGATGAGCAAGCCAGAATTTTTATTAACATAGCACATGTCTTCAACAATGTCTCCAAGCTATAAAATTCAGGTCTAATATAAATAACATGCATCAACAACATTCATTATTAGTTTTATTGAAACCAAACAGTAGATGATAAATAAAAATCGATGCTTATCATAAAATCAGATGAAAGGCATCATGTTAAAGTAAATTTAGCTTGCAATCAATGTACATCTTTAATTGAAAAACCTGAAGTGAAATCTCAAATAACAGGAGGGCAATAGAACCAAAGAAACATGTATATGATGCACTTCAGAAGAGAGCTACCCCATTTTGTCATCATTCTTCTTATTAAAAAAAAAAAATTGTAATCTAGACAGACAGATGACATTTATCATATAATGATAATAACATTAGTTGCTTAAATGCAAATTTGAAAAATTGAAAAGCACTAGCTTTTCTTCCTCCACCCATTTTCCCATATCACTTGCAGTTCTGATTTGATTTTGACTCATACAAGCAGACAAACATAACCAATGACTTTGACTCCTTGTGTTCTCTAAATATAGGTCATTGCAGTCTCTGTTATTCTGCAAAAGTCAACAGAGGGAAAATTAGTGTTTTACTCCAATTCTGTTAGCCATATGCTGCATTAAATGATAGCTATAGCTTTAGGGATGGAATTATTTCTGGTATGCTGCATTCTACTTTATTGCTTTTAATGCCATTTGCATTAGGTCATGACTAGGAGCCTCTGCATGGCTTTGCTACCACTGGGCAGATATGTGTGATGGAATATGACAGGATTGATTTGTGGAAAAAAAAATTTTAAAAAAAGTTATTTAAGCCTTATCATGAGTTTCTTATTCTATTAATTGCTCTAGAAATGATCATATTTTAGTTCCTTGATGGCTGGGAATAAAAGGGTTTCAACCTACTGGAAGGATAGTTCTACTTCATCATGTCGTCATGTCAAAGAACTATAGAATAGTTTGGGTTGGAAGTGACCCTAAAGATCATCTAGTTCCAACCCCCCTGTCATGGCAGGGACATTTTTCAGTAGACCAGGTTGCTCAAAGTCCTGTCCAATGCTTCCAGACATAGAGCATTCGTAACTTCACTATATGCTCTTGTAAAAGGTCTCTCTCCAGCTTTCTTCTAGCCCCCTTTAGGAATTAAAAGATTGCTATAATGTTGCTCAGACCCTTTTCTCCTTCAATACTTCAACACGACTTAGAAGAATCAGGCTGAATAATCTCAACTGTCTTTGTTTATCTTCATAGGAGAAGTGCTTCAGGCCTCTGATCACCTTTTTGGCCTTCCTCTGGACTTGCTCTAGCAGGTCCATGTCCTTATATTTGGGACCCCAGAGCTGGATGCAATACCCACATGGGGTCTCATGTAACAGGAGTAGAGGGGGAGAAACACCTCCCTCGTCCTCCCTTTGATGCAGATGAGGACATGGTTGTCTTTCTGGGCTGTGAGTCCACATTCTCAGGTCATGTCAAAATTTTCTCTCACCAGCAACCCCAAGTCCTTCTCCTGACTTTTCTCTCGCTCCATTCTCTGCCCAGACTGTATACGTACTTGGGATTTCCCTGAGCCAGGTGCAGGACCTTGCACTTGGCCTTGTAAAACCCCATGAGGTTCTCACAGCTTTCTTGGGCTCCTATTCCCTTCATGGCTTTATCACACAGTACTCTGCCAAGTAGATCCCTGAAGAGGCCAAAGTCTGCTTTCCTGAAATCCAGGGTAGGGATCTTGCAGTGTGTCCTCCTCTCCACCCTAAGGATCTCAAACTCCACCAGTTCATGGTCACTGCAGCCAAGGCTGCCCTCGGGCTTCACATTCCCCACTAGTCCCTTCTTTTTGGGGAGAACAAGGTCCAGTACAGCACCTCTCCTTGTTGGCCCCTTGTCTAATTGGAGAAGGAATTTCTCTATCAGTGAAATATATCCTGTCTCACTTGCAGAAGGAAGTGAAGTATATATATACACACACATATATATATGGATAAACACATTTAAATGTAGTCAGATGTTCTGCTTGAGAAAGGCCAAAATGAACAGAATGAACTCCGAGAATTAAGTCTTTGGGTAAAGACTTTCAGAAGAGTTTTAGGACTGATAACCTCTTGATGTCCTATGAGATTATTATTATCATCTATTGCCACTTTTTTTGCAACATGATTTAGAAGAATCAGCCTTATTGAGACTAATGTGTGTGTGTGTGCGTGTGTGTGTATAAAATCTCACTTGAACGAACATACTCACAGACACACACTGTTATTTATATGAAAGAGACATGTATGTGACAGATGGGAATATCTTGAATTTTGCCAAGTACTCATTATTTCACAAGGGACTCTGCTGAACCTGTTCTTGTGGTAGAGGGTATTACTTGGCACCAGAATGGTACTACACTTACTGACCCATTCAAAAAACCCCCTTGCTCTACAGACCTTAAAATTTAAAGACATCACATTATATAAGGATCAAAAAAAAAGAGCAAGCATAATGGGGTATTTTAGCACAGACACTGTACAGTTTGTAGATAGTTGCTGTGGTTTAATCCTAGCCTGCTGCTCAGCCCCACACAACCACTCCCTCACTCTCCTCCAGGAACATGGGGGAGAGAATCAGAAGAGCAAACACAAGAAATCTCTTGAGCTGAGATAAAGACTATTTAATAGATAAAACAAAAGCCACAAACACAACAAAAGAACCAGGAATTCATTCTCTACTTCCTCATGGGCAGGGAATCGGTTATCTCCGGGAAAGCAGGGCTTCCTCATGTGTAACAGTTACTTGGAAATACAAACATCATCACTGTGTAAGTCCTTGCACCCTCCTCTTCCTTCCCCCAGCTCAAGTGGATGGACAGCAGGATGGGGGCTGGGGCAGCGAAGTCCCTCCCACTCAATTCAGATTCCCTCCCATTCAATTCAGATCAGATTCATAACCACCTGAAGAACATGAATGTACATAAATCTATAGCATCAGATGAGATGCATCCCAGAGTCCTGAGGGAATTGGCTGATGTAGTTGTCAAGGCACTCTCCATGATTTTGGAAAGTCAGGGCAGTCAGGTGAAGTCCCAAGTGACTGGAGAAAGGGAAATATTGTACTTATCTTTAAAAGGGGTAGAAAGGAAGATCCTGGGAACAACTGACCTGTCAGCTTCGCCTCTGTTCCTGGGACGGCCATGGGACAGATCCTCCTAGAAGCTTTGCTAAGTCACATGGAGGACAGGGACATGATACAGGACAACCAGCACAGCTTCACCCAGGCCAAGTCCTGCCTGACCAACCCAATGGCCTTCTATAGCCACTATCAGAATGTGGGGTTTTTTTAATGCATTACCATAGAGGTGACTTTTAAGGAGGAATTTGAAGGTCTAAAGAAAAAGGCATCTGTCCTGAGAACTGACTACTCTTCAGTAGCAGATCTACACAGTCAGCAGTATAAGAAGGAACATATATGCTGGAGATCACACTATGGTGGACTGCAGCACTGGGTCTTTGAAGAAGAAGTGTGAATGTCAGAAACTTCAGATAAGCATAGCTACAGCTTTTCATTCCTGATGAATTTTCATAACTCGTATCTAAAAGAAGGAAGGACCTGTTTTCTGCATTTGTTAGGGCAGAAATGAAATCAAAACTAAAAAAAAAAAGAAACTGCTGTGCTGCCAGATAACCTCAGAGTCATGATCCAAAAGAGAATAAAATAATGTTTTGTTTTCATGCAGTCCAGATATCCTTCCA
The DNA here is from genome assembly GCA_013398055.1 of Ifrita kowaldi. Taxonomy (NCBI): domain Eukaryota; kingdom Metazoa; phylum Chordata; class Aves; order Passeriformes; family Cinclosomatidae; genus Ifrita; species Ifrita kowaldi. The sequence goes on from VZRS01005930.1 coordinate 43,914, forward strand.
GGTAGAAATTATTAGTTGCTGTGTTCCTGAGTTCCAGTGTCCCACGAATAAGAAATTTTGACTTATTCCAAATCATAGATCACCTGTTGGTTTCTGTACGGTTATGTAAGCCATTCCATGAAGCCTTTTTGACTTTTGAAATGCCCTCTAGGTGTCTGCACAGTGGAATGAGGACACATACTTAGGGAACACCTGCTGGTTGGAAAACTGATCAGTTAAGCTGTCCATGGATGTTTGTTCATCTGTCTGTATCTTCTGGGCCATTCTAACAAGAAATGCGGACATTAATCTATGACTTGTGGCTCTCATTACTCTTATAGCAGCCTGTAGCTAAAATCTAAAAGTATAGCTGTAAATGCAATATATTATTTTTTACTATATTTTTGTTTTTACTGTGCTTCAAGATTCTGAAGTACTTAGTCTTATTAGGTCATTACTCCAGATTTCAACCCAATTGAATAAAGAATTTAAAACTTGGCATCATCAACAGCCTTATAATCATGGTAGTTTTAATGAAAGCCATTTTGCATGTCATGGTGGTTGAAAACCTGACATCACTTATGTCAATGAGGTTATTGCCATTGATTCCACTACAATCAGTATTTCACAAGTGTCTTTCATTTTGATGCTTAAGTGTTAACTGCTGACCGGCTCAATAGAAGCCATAAGCTACATTCACTTAATTTGCTGCTGAAAATAGGCCATCTCAGAGGCAACAACTACTTAACGGTATGTTGTTGCACTTCACATGAATCACAGAGTCATAGAATCACTAAATCACAGAATCACAGTCTGGTTGGCAGAGACCTCTGAAAGAGACCATCTAGTCCAACCCTCCTGCTAAAGCAGGTTCATCTAGAGCAAGTTGCACAGGATCACATCCAAGGGGTTTTGAATATCTCTGGACAAGGAGACTCCATGGTCTCTCTGGGCATCATGTTCATGTGCTCTGTCACCATCACAGTAAAATTTTTTTCCCCAAATTCAGATGGAACTTCCTGTGTTTTCATTTGAGCCTTTTTTTTCCTTGTCCTCTCACTCACTGGGGCACCACTGAAAAGAATCTCCATCCTCTTGACTCTCTCTTAAGACATTTGTTTGCATTGATAAGAATCCCTCTCAGACTTTTCTTCTTCAGGCTAAACCCACTGTGCTCCTTTAGCCTTTTCTCACTAGAGAGATGCTCCAGTCCACTCATCATGTTTGTGGCCCCACCTTTGGACCATCTCCAGTAGTCCCAGTTTCTTGAACTGGGGATCCCAGAACTAGACACAGCACTCCAGATGAGGCCTCACAAGGGCTAAGAAAAGGAGCAAGATCACCTCCCTTGATCCGCTGTCAATGCTCTTCGTAATGCAGCCCAAGGTACCATTGGGCTTCTTGGCTACAGAAGGGCACATTGCTGGATTACGGTTGATTTATTTTCCATCAGGAATCCCAGGTTCTTCTCTGGAGAAAATGAAGCAGTGTTCTTTACTAAGGAGTAAGGAATACACTGTCCATTAATATTTCAGGAAAAGAAAAAGTGATAACAAAATAATATTAATAAAAAAATTCAGCTTGCTTCAAAACCCCCTCTACCATTTCTGTGACAAGATAAGGGTGAATATGCAGTTCTGGTATTAAAAACATAAGGCTAGTTACTGTTTCTACTTTATTTATTTTCATGATTGTGGTTTAGCAGTCCTGTGTATTATGGTTAGATAGCAGATGTGTAGCAGAGTGAAGAAATTATTTAACTAGGTATCACATAATTATTTAGTAAAAATGTTAGTATAAAGCTTAGACAATATTTTCAGAATGGAATACTAAAGATCAGATGTTTTACAGCTGCATTACAGTACAGGATGTTTGAGAAAATAGCTGAGTACCAAGGTGCCCCATGACTCTAGAGGATCTTGCAAGTTAAAAATGGTGGCCATGCTATCTCCAGACTTGATGGTCTCCATCAGGAGTGCTGTGGCAATGGGAGTAATTTTTAAGAAAATTATCAAATTTATAAAATTTTCTTATTAGCTTCTGGAAAGAAATAGAGCAAAAGTCATTGTCATTGTTAAAAAATGTATGTGTGCAGATATAGAGGAGATGTGGAGAAAGTTCTATTGTTTATGGAATTGGACTGATTGTTTTTGGACCATTTGTTGATAGTGAAACAAAAGGAATTGGCAATTTGAGACTGAATATAAATAATGATGGAGCTGAAATTGCACTTTGAAATGTGAACAGTCTGTAAGCCCACAATTTGCAGAATTATGGGCAGACTGCAAATAAGCAGACAAAAAACTAAGAAGTGTTTATTTGAAGAAATGTGCAAAAAGGTACATTGTGATTATTTGGAAGTCAGAGGTAAACAACTGCAAATGTTTGGCAGTATTAAAATTAAAGGCATGGAATTACAAAAGCTGTAAGAGAGCTGGAATCGATACAATTATTTTTGCAAGCGTTCCATTTAAGAAGTTTTTAAAATTTGGAAATAAATAATAAAAAAAATGGTTTTTATCTTAAATATAACCAAAATAATACATGTATTCAATTTATGTCAAATTTGGTAATTGTGTTGCTAAGTGTTGCAGTTTTAATTGCAGTGTATCTCTGTATGGCCCAGCGTAGCAAAAAAATCCCACAATTAACATTCCAGTAGCACAGAAATTCCTTATGTGTTAACCCTGCTTCCTTCTTCAGTAAATATGAATTTCCCTTCAAAAAGGTTATTTGTTTATACTACTGATCATAACAGTTCAGTACAAATTTCCCAGTCTAAGTGTACATGCCTTTAGAAATTTTGTATAAATATATTGATTGCTGTATAATATGATAAACTCTATGCTATAAAATACTATGTTGCAGCTCTGCGTGACATGCTCCACATGGTATCTAGATTTATAAAATGAATTTGTATATACCATTCCACAGCTGGGTTATTTTCAGGGACAGAAAGAAGAAATTAAGAAGTTTCAGTATTACTGGTTATATATTTCCTTTCCCTGCATTTAATTAATGGAGATGAAGTTATAGAGCCACAGTTCTATCCAGTATTTTGGACCTGTTTACCCTTTATTAACATGTTCTAGAAGTCAGATAATTAAGATAGGTCATGTCCATATATATCCAAGGCCAAGACGTAGGGAACTCACTCAAGCAGATGATAGATTTTTGCATAGCTAGGTTGGAATCGAAATGCTAAGTAGATGTATATCAGTATAATTTCAGACACCATACCATAAATATGCATTAAATGTGTCCTGCAGTCCTGCAGATGAGAACATCAATATCTGATTATGCATATTTGTGTGTGCAAATAACAAGTATGCACACTCTTTTGTAGTACTGAGACCTGCTGTGAAACATTAAAGCATTCAGGAAATGTGGTATTTAAAATCATCTGCTAAATATTTTATTTTATTGTAACTTAAATTTCTTTGGAAGAATCATAGTCAGACTTGGCAGCAAGCACCAAGCTGTGTGTGCATTACAGGATGCTTGCAGCATTTCTTTTTATAATGCAAGCCCCACCTATGTAAATAAACACTGCAGAAGAAACAATATCATCTGTTTATCATTTGTTTTGGAAATAAAACAATACACAGGCAGATGGCACCTAGAAGGACATACAAAGACATCAAATAAATAGCTTTTTTTTTTACATTCATAGAAGAATTTTTAGGTTTCAGAAATCCTTTCCAAATGCTAAGAACAGGGTGTTCATGTAAAGGAGAAAAATATTAAAGTAAAATTAAATGTTTAAAAGTGTTAAAAATATAATTAAATGCTTCTAGCAACCTTCCAGACAAGTGGAATGCAAAGGTGGTAATGGAATACAGCTGTAATAGGCTTCAACATCTGGGGTCTGTGTTGAAAAGCTCAGAGATTTCATCTAACTTAGTTTGAAACAGTTTTGATGGCAACTTACTTATGTAAAATAAAAGGTAAGGATGGGAGAAAAGCCTCAGCATTTAAAAGAGAGAGGATTGATCCCAAGGACCTGAGGCTGCTAGAGTCTCCAAGTGCACCTTCTTTGTGTAATGGAGGAACCATCTGACAGCCCTATTAATCATCAAATGCGAGCTATAAATAGTATGCGGAATTTTTTTCTGAATAATCATAGAATATTTTGGGTTGGAAGGGACCTTAAAAAAACAACTATTCCAACCCCCTGCAATAAGCAGGGATATCTTCAACTAGATCAGGTTACTCAGAACCCCGTCAGACTGACCTTGAATATTTCCAAGGATGGGGCATCCACCACCTGTCTGTACAACCTATTTCAGTGCTTTATCACCTTCACTGTAAAAAATTTCTTCCTTATATCCGGCTTAATTTACCCTCTTCTGGTTTAAAACAATTACTCCTTGTCCTGCTGAAACAGGCCCCGCTTAACAGGCTGTTCCCCATCTTTCCTATAAGCCCTCTGGATGTACTGAAAGGCCTCAATAAGATCTCCCCAGAGCCTTCTCTTCTCTGGAGTGAACAAATGCAATAATCTCAGCCTGTCTTCATAGGAGAGGTGCTCCATCCCTCTGCTCATCTCGATGGCCTCCTCTGGGCTTGCTCTAATAAGTTGATTTCTTTCCCGTTCTGAGGGTCCCAAAGCTGGATGCAGCACTCCAGGTGGGGTCTCACCAGAGGTGAGCAGAGGAGCAGAATCACTTCCCTGGCCCTTCTGGCCATGGTCCTTTTGCTGCAGCCCAGGACATATTTGGCTTTCTGGGCTGTGAGTGCACATTGCTGGGTCTCGTCCAGCCCCTCATCCAGCAGCACCCCCAAGTCCTTCTTGGCAGGGCTGCTCTTGATCCGTTCATCCCCCAGCCTGTGTTGATACTGGGGGTTGCCCCAACCCAGGTGCTGCACCTTGTACTTGGTCTTGTTAAACCTCATGAGATTCCCATGGGGCCACTTCTTGAGTTTGTCCAGGCCCCTCTGGATGGCAACCTGTCCTTCAGGTGTGTCATCTGCACATCACAGGTTGGTGTTATCAGGAAATTTGCTGGGAGTGCACTTGATCCCACTGCCAATGTCCTTGATGAAGAAATCAAACAGTACTAGCCCAAGCACAGACTCCAAGGAACATAACTCATCACTGACCTCCATTGGGACATTGAGCCATTAACTACCACATTCTGGATGCAACTCTTCAAACAATTCCTCATCCACCAAACTGTCTATCCCTGAAATTCCTCTCTGTCCAGTTTAGATGTTGCAGAAAATCCTGTCAAGGCCTTACAGACAGATGACATGTAGCTCATCCCTTGTACACTGATGTATGCACTGTAGAAGGCCACTGGGTTGGTCAGGCATGTTTGCCCTTGGAAAACCATGCCACTTGTCTTGAATCAATGAAATGAATTACCATAAAATATAATTAGCATAATTCCTAAATCACTTTCTTCTCGTAAACAAGATCATAAACCACATACACAAGAATAAGTCCAGAAATTGTGTATTGCAATAGACGTTTTTCTGCTGTAAGAGTTTGCAATAAAATGAGGGATTAATTTCTTTGCTTTGTAGATGAGTATTTGAAAAAAAAATTTTCATAGACATGACTGAGAAAAAAATACTTCTATATAACCTATCTGTTACAAATGGGAACTGTTTTCTTAACAATTTCTGTTCAAGCATAAGTATCTTGCCCCCTCTACCTATACTTTCTAACCAAGAGATCCATGTGGCTTGTTCTAGTCTTCAAGCAGTGTTGATGATCACAGACACCAATTGACTATGACCTTAAAATATGATTTAAATCAGCAATATACATGAGCCTCAAATTCTGTAATGATGGATGCTCCAACACCAGCACAGGTAGTTGCTCTGTTCCTGGCTCGGCCAGCACGACTCAGAGCATCCTGCTCCACAGGTTGTCTTCTCACAGGCTGAGAGTTACCGGTCAGAATCTGCAATACAAGTCAGCTGAATGAAGGCTTCTCTACCTTTGCCAACAGGAGCATTGGGAATCTCACTGGAAAAGGTCTATGATAATGGGTGTACACTTCTGCAGAAAGTTGCTCCTAAGCTAGGCTCCAGTGGAAAGAAACGTGCTTATCTGTGGCAAACATAGCATTCTGAAGAAAACATCCAAAACTGGTTAGATTAAGTTTATACTGAAATATTTAGGTTTATTTTTTTCTCCACAGTTCTTAAAGGCAGTAATGAATACATCAGACTAAGATGTAATGTGTTTCCTGCTGGACTCCCACTGTCTCTCATTTTTCTCCAGGATAAAACTTAGTAGTTAAACCTAACTACACCAAATATGCACATTTTTTGACTCAGAACTTACATGACTGCATGCTATTTTTCTTACTGACTTGAGCTGGAATGCATGGGAAGACATTTTAGCACTACAGCAGTCTGTGCTCCCAGTTCATCAAAATCCCTACCAGTGCAATGTGCACATGGCCAGTGTTTTTCTCTGTTGACATCAAAGGAAACTGCATTAACACCATATTATGTACAGTTTAATGAACTTTTTGTAGTTCTGGGAAGGCAGGAGTGACATGTCTTTGAACATAATTTATGGTTCATAAACATATTCATGTTTGGAGGCTCAGTCAGAGTAATTTGTAGCTAACCAGTTCTAACACTGCTGCCAAGAAAATGATCAAAACAATAAAATTGGCATTGTTACAGAGATTTGGATTATATAGGATTAATGATGTTGAGGGAAATTTACTGCTTTGTAGGGAGGTCAGAAGGATTGAAGGCCTATATACTACCTATGTCCTGCTTAAGCTACTGCCTTTTTGCAGGCCTTTTCCTTACTGGCAGCAGAGCTTAAGTTTGAATTTTATCCTGAAACCTAAGGTTAGTTTCACCAAATCCCACAGATTCCTGTAAGAAGTTTTAAACCATTTTTATTAACATTTCGAACCAGAATCACATTACTATTACATTATGGTTGACTACATACTCTTTGCAATCTAGGCTCCAAGTCCCCTTTAGCCTTTCATATGGGTCTTGTGTTTTGTGTTTTTATTTTTTGGTTTTTATTCTTATGTTCATTTTTCTAAATCAAGCTCCAGTAAGAGAGTTCTGTGGTCTGCTCTGTATGTGATTTCTAAATGTTTTCCTAGTCATATATATTGGGTTTGCATGGCAAGATTTTGGTAATAGGGGGTGCTGCAGAGGCAGCTTCTGTGAGAACCTGCCAGAAGCTTCCTCTGTGTCTGATAGAGACCATGCCAGACAGTGCCAAGAGAGACCCACTGCTGGCTGAGGCTGAGCCCACCAGAGACCTTCTGGGATATAACATATTTAAGGGGGAAAAGACTGCACAACTGCAGCTGAAAAGAAGAGTGAGAATATGTGAGAGCAACCACTCTGCAGGCACCAGTGTCAGTGAAGGAAGGGAAGGAGGTGCTGCAGGCACTGGGGGAGATTCCCCTGCAGTCCTTGTTGTCTCTCTGCAGCCCATGGAGGTCCATGGCGGAGCAGAGATACACCTGCAGCCCATGCAGAACCTCATACTGGAACAGGTGGCTGTGCCTAATGGAGGCTGTAACCTTGTGGGAAGCCTGTGCTGAAGCAGTCTCCTGGCAGGACCCGTGGCCCTGTGAAACGAGGAATCCACATTGGAGCAGGTTTGCTGGCAAGATTTGTGACCCTGTGGATGATCTGCATGGAGAACTGCAGCCTGTGGGAAGGACTCATAGTGGAGAAGTTGTGGAGGAGTCTCTCATGTGGTAGAGACCCCACGCTGGAGCAGGGGAAGAGTGTGAGACCTCTCCCTGAGGAGGAAGGAGCAGCAGAGACAACATGTGATGAACTGACCACAACCCCCATTCTCTGTGCCCCAGCACCACTGCGGAAGAAGAGAATATTGGAAGTCAAGTCGAGCCTGGGAAAAAGGGAGGATTGGAGGGAAGTTTGGGTTTTTTCAAAATTTGTTTTTATTTCTCATTATCTTACTCTGATTTGATTCGTAATAAATTAAACTGATTTCCCCAAGTTGAGTTTGTTTTGCCCATGATGGTAATTGATGAGTGATCTCTCCTATTCTTATCCTATGAGCCACTTGGATTTTTTTTTCTCACCTGTCAGTCTGAGGAGGGGACTGATGGAATGGCTCTGGTGGCACCTGACGTACAGCCAGGGTTATCCCACCATACCATACAATTTCTTTGTAAATGGTCCATAAAGGCCTGCGCATTTCTATATTGGTTAAACTGTGTTGCCTTTTGGAAAGTTTATAAAGAGGAATATTTCAATGAGGCAGAGGTTTGCTTAATAAATAGAATCACATAATGGTTACTGTGTACTAAAAAAACTCTCAAAACCCAAACATAAACATAACGAAAACATTACTGGCTGCATATCTCAGAGCTAGGTCACACTAAACCAAATTACAGGCTCCCCTGCTACTGATTTGCTTATCAAGTAGAAATGTGAATACTCCAGTGAGGGTATTTCCTAAAAGTCTTGCTTTCAGCAAGGAAAAGGCCAACTCCATAAGTGTGTCTGTGTATGTGGGTGGGAATTTTTAAAGTAGGTTGCATGCCTACATTACAAACCAGGGTGTGCCCACAGGGAAAGACTGCTATCTAGGGCAGCACCTGGCTGATCTGAGCTGGATCATCACGAAGTGCAGTGCTGCAGGGGTGTAAACACTGATAGCACACTGATGTGAGGGGCATCTTCCACACAGATGGTAATTTCCAGAAAAGTTGTAGAAATTAAAAGGGGAATGGAACAGAGAATAATAACAAACAAAATTTCAAAAAGTTTACCTTTTGGTGTTATATAATGTTTGTATTTTCTACAAGAGAAATTGCTAAGGAAAGATTGCTAGTTTTAGGAATTCATTTGAAAGCTCTCCAGGTGAGATGTTTTGTTAAAGAACATCTTAATGGCAGCCTCTGGGAGTAGTTACCATGCCTTTTTTCTCTCTAAACACCCAACATTCGTTATTAATAGTGTTCTGGTAGTACATTTGCTAAACATACCCCTAGAGTTTGCTTTTATGTCTAGGCACAAATATGGGAGAAAACACACTTATAATACTTCTCTCTGGGGAGCGGAATTATTAAAAAAAAAGAAATCCTATCATAAAAAGAGAAGTCTATGATATTGCTGTAAGTCATGAGCAGATGTAAGGAAAACAGAACATCCTGTTCTTATGTTACATATATATTATTCTCTCTTCCTCTCATTTCCCAGTCCTCTCTTATGAAGAAAAAGGAAAAGAAAACAGTGAAAGAAGGAGATATTGTCAATGGAAACATTGCTGTCATCACTGAAAATTGCCAACACAGGAGAAAGAACTAATCACAAATCTCCAGCCAGTAGGGAGAAAGCATTCTAAATAGAAAGTATTTGGGAAAGATATATAGGAAATTTTTTTCTCTATATAGGTAATAATTTATTAGTTTTAAACCTGAAATATGGATATCAAAGCCACACAGTCTGGAATTATGTTGGACAGCTGCATCTATCCTGTACCCCAGTCTCTAAATTAGGCGTTAAGAACATAGTAGTTATTGCACTGGGAGCTTTTCCCTTTAGCATTACCATATTCCATGCTTAAAATTTTTAATTTTTGTCAGGAAAACACTTCAGAAAGCGATTACTATTTTCTGCCAAGCTGATATTTATATTACATAGTCAAGATGACTGTCTTTTTAATAGAGATTTTACAGATGATTGCAGGCTATCAGGTGCTGGGGGATCACCTTCCTGTAAAGTTTCTTGAATATGCCTATCTTGGGTACATAATTTAAAATTGTGCCTTTTCTGTCTTTTACGAGTATACCTCTGCAAAGCAAATAAGTAGGCCTGTTGTTGTCTAAGCAGATTTTATCTTGATAGTCTATTTCTAAATGTTACAAACACCATTTTTCCCCCCTTGCTGTTTATTGTTGGTACCATCCTGCAAAACTATGATTTAATAAGATACCTGCAAAACTATGTTTTAACAAGATAATTTCTTGACATTCACTCCAAAGTAGGTACTTATCTTTCCTCTACATTCTCTGAATTCTGCTTGATCATTGATATAGTTATGGAGTAGAAAAGGAGGACACTTTAGCTTTTAATAAAGGTACCTGAGGAACCAAAGCAAGAGATTACAGCTTTGCCAATGAACAGTTTCTCTATACACAACAGACCTTGTAACTGCTAGAAAGTATTTCCATACATTTAGAGATGCTATCTTTATGAGGAAATATCAAACACCACATGTATCTTATCAATTGAAACGCTCAAACTTAAAGGGAGGAACTGGGTAACTGGTATTTGATTATGCTTCCTCTTCTTACTACTAAGTACTTTTTCTCTATATCAGGTTAAATTTCAGGGGAAAAAAGTGTTTCTTTTCCAGGCCTATTGCAAAAAGAAGTGAATTGGTTTTAATTCTCAAGGATTTTTCTAAGCACCTGTTGATTTGTTCAATAACTCTGGCTATGGGAAAAATAATAATAAAGTAAATTTAAAAAAAAATCCAGGAAGCATAACCCTAGTAGTTTCAACAAAATCAACATTTGAATAGACTGGTATTGTGGGATCAAGGGTTCTCTTTTTGTAGGGTGGTTGAAAAGTACTCTATGTGCCATAATATCTTTGTTTTATGAAAATCAAGTACTAGACTATTAGAAGAAAATAGCTAGCTAATACAGCAGAGAAAGCATGAAGAAAACAATACATAACACAACAAATTGCTCTTTTTTTTCACTAGGTATAAGGACCTGAATAAAAGGGATTTGCATTACTTGGGTTTTCTTCTACTATAGCTTTCAGACATACTGTTCATCGGTTTTGGCCTGTACCTCAAAATCACAATCTGACCCTCAGTGAGCTGCTGACTGAAGTTAATGAATTCAAACGGTACTGCAGGCATTCAGGATAAGGCCTTTTGGATGCAGCTGAAACTGATTTTCATAGTTCATGCACAAACTCAACCAACAATTCCTCATCTCAGCTTCTTCCTCTGGGCCCTAACATTTTCTTATGCAGAAGGCCTCTTTGGGAAAAGGGCCTAGACTTTTACACTGACTGTGATAACTGCAGTGCAGATTTTGCCACTAAGTCAAGCTGAAACTTTCAGAATATGGTGCTGAAGCCTATTAAACTATTTTTCTTCTCCCTTTAACCATGTTGTTGCCAAACCAGGCCTAGGAATTCCATGCCAGCACAAATACTCGTCGTCCATCCATTCGCATTTTATCTGGCGCTCATTCTTCCCCAAAGTTAATTTCTCCTCTGTATGTATACCAAATTCTTTTCTTTAGTTACATGGCTGCTTCGTGCTGGCTGACTTCGCAAAACTCTCACTTTTGCTTACATAAAACTCTTGTGATTTCATGAAAGAATGTGGTATTGAGAGTCTTTGCCCCCAGTGAAGATGAGCTGCTATCTCTACTGCAGCTTTCAGAAGAGTTCTTCCCAGGGCCATTCTATTTTAAACTTAATTAGATGCTTCAGCTCAGTTTTAAAAAAAGAAGCAAGAAAACTGACTATTGGCAGACTGGCAGGTGTAGTGCGGCTCAGTGTCAGGAGGCAGCGAAGATTTCTGTGTTAAAGCTGGCATTTCAGTCCCTAATGACATTACTCCAGAGGATGAGTCAAGCAGCATTTTACCTTGTAATCGCTCTTTGTCTTTTTAAATAGTAGTAATAGATAATAAAATAATAAAACCCAATAGAAATGTATAAAATACAATGAGAAAGAGTGAAACCTTATAACCCTCCCCAAATTGTTGCCAGTCACAAGAGTTGCCTGACAGAAATATCCATCTTGGATATGGTGTTCTTTTGTACAAAGACAGTTCTGCAGAGGTGTGTAAATCTCAAGTGCCACTTTTGTAAGAACTGGGTCACACCAATTTTAATTTCTGAACACAAAACTAGAAGGAGTGATGGTAACTTGAGCTTAGTGAATATCTACTGAGTGTAGGGCCACAGCTTACAAAAGCACCTGGCAATTCTGAGTATCTAACAAGAGAAACTTTAAAGGATTTGATGCTCAGAATTAAAAGGATATTCAGAAAATGAAAGATAAGCCTAATGCCTTGTCCCCAGCTAAACATGCACAGATAACTGAAACATAGAGGTCACTTTTGAAAATCATGTCAATGAAGTTCTGTTTTTAGAATTAGAATCAACAGCAAGACAAGGCAGTTTGTGCCATACTCTCGGGTTAACCATATTTATTGTGGATCTAGTGGGATTATCTCATCCTCAGTAGTCAATTAAGTTAACACAGTTTATTGAAAAATAACAAAAGTCTCAAGATGTGGCCTCATAACTGTCTAGAAATGCTGTCCACTCCCAGGTGTTCATAGAAACGAAGTGCAAGCTCAGTAACCTATTTAATCTGTCAGATACCATTTAGAACAGTAATAAGCAGTCACTCAGGCTGTTTCTGGACAAAATGTAAAAGTCGTAAATTGCAATGGAAGGAATGGAGAATTCTCTTTCTGCATGTAGATCAAAACACTCCTACAGTCATGACATTTCTTAGCTCAGCTGCATACATGAAGCATCAGAGGAGAGAATACATAACACATACAGACCACGAAAGAGTGTCCTGAGTTATTAACTCTAGAAATGCTGTTGTCTGTCATTCACATTCTGCTCTCTTTTACTCTCATGTTCTAAATTTCTTCTTTCATTTAGGTTTCTTCCTTTCTGATTTCTTGTTGTTCCTCTCATTTCCAGAGGAGGGAAAATGATATTTTATTTTTCCTCCCTTTTTTTAACATTTTAGTTTTCCATAAACATAACTTTTACATATTTTAGGCGCTGAGAATAGATTTATTGGAATTGTTAGCCTTTTTCTCCTACATGCAGAAGAACCATAGAGGCTTTGAAAAACATAATGCACATATCTGCCAAGAGAAGAAGGCTGTTGTATTATGAGTCTGCTTTGTTTTGGTTTGGGTTTATGGCAGAAAAAGTAAACTGTCATGTAAGACATCTATTTGCAGTTCACGTTTATGTCAAGAAGTAAAGTAATACTTGCGGAATTTATTAATCGTTCATCTAGGAAATCCTAATCTGCTTTCAAAGCAACACCTACAGTTAGGTTTTTGTTTTCATTTGGGAACAAGGCTCATTCTTAGTCTCTTTTAAAAACCTGTAGTGTCTTCCTTAGGATTCAACTCTAATCATTTTTCTGCGAACACTTATTTTTCTTTCTAGCCTCTACTGTTCCTTCTCAGTCTGTCAATATCTGTCCCTGAACCTTAATTTTCTAACTACACCGGTGTATTGATGACCTACTTTTTACAGTAAACCGCCCCATCAATATACCTCAGTTGCAACTAACACACAGCAGCTTTTGGCATTTCTGTTTTCTGTCAACTCAGAGTTCCAAGTTATTTCTAAGTTTATGTAGCTCTAAACAAACTCCTGTAGTGTGAGAAAAATTAGTGTTCACCCAAATTTAGTTTCAAAGTTTAATTTTCAAATATTCAGATTAAACAAGGATCATGCTAAAAGTCATTAGAAATGACTGAGAAGGATTCTGGGGGTTTGTTATGACAATTTAGCTACAAAGTCTTCCTTTGGCCTCTTATCTACAGCAGAGGATATATTCAGCTACTAGAACTGCTATTTCACCAATATGTTCTAATAGCCATTTATATGCTTCCTTGTCTCAGGCTGTCTCATTGACTCATTTAATGTTCACCGTTTTGTGCTTTGGACCCCAAAACATATTATTACAGCCTATGAAGACTGGTTACTTTTTTTTCTACAGACAGAACAATAGAAAATTTACTCTACTGGGAAGTAATTTCCCCCTCCAAGTCAAGAGGCAAGTGGCAATGTGAAATGAAGACTGTTAGAAAGACCGTACTGGAAAGATTATCCATAGAATCTCTGCTGTCTGCAAGAGGAGAATTTAACTCACTTGAAGCAAGACCGAAATTTAGGAACAAATTCTACTAATCTGTAATGTGAAGTTTATGGCTTAGATTTCTTACTGAGAAGATGAAGAAAGTTCTGGATTATTCAGAAACTCACTGTGTAAGAAATGAATAAAGAAAATTATTCAATGAAAGGCATGCAAAAGAGTTTTCAAAAGTTGTATTTGATCTAAGCAGAACTTAACTGCTAAATTATATGGATGTATATTGTCTATAAGGAATTGTTGACTATCAAACTATACTTTCATTGTCTCTCTATGAATAGTATTCAATGTAGCGTTTTATTTTGAAAAGTATATTTATGTCTCCTTTGGGGCTGCTCCTCCTCCTCCTTCTCTACCTTAGTTTTCCATTTTTTAAATTTTTCCCTCCTAATACTGCTCTGTGTTTATGTTAAAGAAAACAAGTTCAAAAAATGTGCCCTTCATTCAAACCCATGGAGATTCTCAGTTCATACAAGAATTTTTACCACACTGTGAAGAACTTTGTCTTTTGCACAGACAACTTTGTTCCAGTTATGAATGTTAGTACCATGCCAGAAAAAGGACAATCACCAAGTTGTTTCATTCTGGTTCTTGAATTGCATGTAATTTGTTTTATTTATTTTAGTATTCTTTATTCTGCCTTCATTGTTTGGTAGATAAGAGCTCCATTTTAACCTGATTAAAATTTCCTTGAATAGCACAGAGAGCTAGAGGCAGGCCTCACATTATGATGGTGGCACTGACCTGCACTGCTGTGGGGATAGAGCTGCAGCCTGTGGCTGGGGCTGGAGTTCTGAGAGTCATTCTTTTGCTTTCTATTCAGGAAATTTTGCCTTTTCCCTTCCAGTGTAACAGAAGTACCAGAAGGTATCCTCTTCCTTCTTGTTTTCCTCATTGCAGATGTACAGTCCTCTCTACAGCTACCACTATGCTTCCCATGCCTGCAGATTGCAAAGTGATTATTGAAAGAACTGGGCAAAGATATTCTTTCCAACATCTCTCATAGTTACGTGCTGGGGGACCGCAAAGAGAATGGACTTCAAAAAATGGCTAGACTTTCTTGGGTCTTCTACATAACGTCCCCTGGGCTGAATGAAGCTGGGCCAGCCTCACCCAGCGTTTCTTACGTCCCTAGGATCACTTCCAAACATCAGATGAAACTGAGCAGGACTCTCAATACAGAGAGGCAGTAAAGATGTGTTCTTTATAAGGGTGCAATGCTTTTCAGATGAAGAGGTGCCAGAATACTTCTATTTCACATAAAATCAATAGAGTTTATTATATATAAGCTGTCCTTGAGGCATGCATAAACCTTTGAAGAACTTCAGAAAATGAACTTTTGCTTTCCTCATTCAAGTTGCTCTGGATATTCTTATGCAATTGTTATCAACCTCTGCTGCTAACTTCTTGTTTCAATAGTTGTCAACAGCAACTTAATTTTTTATCTGGTTCTCACTGGACTGAAGGCTATTATCAGGCCAACAGGTGCAGAAAACTGGAGAAAAGGGAGAAAAGATTTCCGTGTAGGTCGTTGGTCCTAGTTTAGCCCATACTATTATTAACCAGAAACAATACAGCCTATAAGGTCTTTGGTGAATAACACAAATTTAATTGATGATTTTCATTTACTTCATAAGAGACAAGATACGCATCCCATAACAATCATCTAGGTAGAAAATGGATAGAACTGGATTAATATAAGCTTTCAATGCAACTTTCTTAAAAGTAAAGCTAAGGTGCTATTTAAGCAGCATGAAAACCCTTATTCCTTTTCCAGGTTTATGGATACTTTGTATTGTTTTCTACTTACAATAGAGCCAGTCTGTGTTCTGTTATAAATACTTACATGGCTTAAAGTAAAAAAGGAAAAAAAAATAGGTTTAGGGTTTCGCAAGACACAGTGAAAGTAAGTATATTTTGGGGGTAGGAAAATGGTTTCTAAAATAACATCAGGTAAGACACCGTGTCTTTTGTATTCAGTTGGGATATTCCATTTTAGGTCAGACACGCTGAATTACTCTTTTCTTTCCACTACTGAAATTGGTAACCTACTCCAGAAACACACATAGAACTGAAAAAAAGAGGTCAAAAGTAGCACAGCATACATCAAAGGGATTTGGAATGATAACAAGACTGTTAATCAGCCCCTGGTTGTTTACTGACAGCAGGAGATCTGAACTAGCCATTTAGCAGGTTAGGAGGTAATCATGCACAGATAATTGCTGCTCCTAGAACACCTTTTTTTAAAGATGTGGATTTCTACTGTGTGATTGTGCCCTATTCCAGATGCTCCAGGTCTGAGTTGCAGGAGACTAGCTGTTGTAACTATAGAGTCTTCATGAGTTAACAGCAAGCCACCAAAACAAAAGAAAAAAAATAAAGTCCTTAAAAGCTAAATACATCAATAGCAAATAAACAGATAATCCAATCTTGAGATATAGAAAAAGTCCTAAAGATCAAAATGTGTGTTCCAATTACATGCTGCCTGCAGGTGCTCAGCAAGAGATGAGAACAATAAACACATCAAATCATTGGAACATCTAGCAAATCCTATGTCACTTCAACAAATACTACCAGTAAAAAAAAATCGCATCTCAAAACCGAACTCCTGAGTGGATAGAAAGCAAAGAATTAAAACTTACACATTTCACTTCCACTCTAATCAGGCCAGAAAGTTCAAAAATTATCTAACTTCCTCCTGCTTACAATGTTAAGTTACTTAATGCACATGGTGTCTATAAGTTTTAGAATCTTTAAAATTTTCTCTGGCATAAAATAGAATATGTTACCTGACAATAAAAACATGGCTAAATAAATATGTTTCTTGTTAAAAAAAAAAAAAAAGGAAAAAAAGAAAAAAAAAGTAGCAACAACAAAGACAAAGCCTGAATTACAGACACTTGTTTTATGCAGATATTTAGTTAGCTAGCTATCTTATCTTTATACATGAGTCAGTCACCTGGTAAGATCAGGAGACTGTTTTCAGCTACTCTTAAAGAGGGGAATTAGTCACTTTCAGACATCAGGCATAATCAATTGCGATTTGTTTCCATTGTTTTCATGGGTATGAAGTCTGTGTGTATGGTTCTGTGAGAGTTTTTCTATAGAGGACATGAGCTGACAGAAATAAAATGAAACATAAGAATTATTTGGGGAATTTAAAGTATTCGAGGCCTTGAAAAGAGCTGTAAAAAAAAAGTTTTACAGGAAACATAAAACTATCAAAATACTCTAGTTTTCTTTTACTTCTACTATTATTATTCCTTCCTTGCTAAGATGAAAGGTTTAGATATTGTCGAGATTACTTCAGAGAAAATAATTTACTCTGAAAAAATTATAAAAAATACATCACAGAGTTGGATTGTACTAAATGACAAAGCTTAATTTTTCAGCACTATGAACCTATATTTGTGAACAGAATCAATACTCATCAGCTCTCCTACTCAAGGGAAAAACTCGACAAGAGAGAAGCTTGGTCCACTTATAAAAATACAGAGAAAGAAAGCGAGATAGCAGTTTCAGAGAACATTCTTCTCATTGCAGTTAATTCTGACTATATGGTATACATTTTTTTGTTTTGTTGTGTTTTACTTGGTTTCTTTTTTGGTTTTCCCCTGACAAAAATACCAAACTTACTGAGTAATATTGACTATTAAATTTTTTCATGCCAAAATCAAAATATACTCTCCTTGTCTAGAATATATCAGCTAGCAAGAGAAAACATAGAGCTGAGAACTCATCTTAGACTTTTCACATCTTGTGGTGAAATGAGTGGAAATAAAATGTTTTAAGGTGTACAGAAAAAACAGTTTAAAATACAGCTTTCCTTTTAAATCTAGGTTAAACAGATTTTTTTTTTTAAACTAGTCCTAATTCTCTTCTATAAATTCCATGCAATATCATGAATGTCAGCTCTGGTTTTTTATGCTTTATATCAGACCATTCATGTCTTTGAATGTGCATCCTTTTAAGTGTATTTACTCTTTCAAACTTGTGATTTCAAATCAATCCTGTATATTGCCTTGTTTTGTACAGTTCTCCTGTATGATTTGCTGTGATCTCTCACAAAGTGAGAAAGCATTTCCATTATGATAATTTTTGTCTGAATTAAATGTTTGGCCTCTGCAAACACTCATGACTTTTAACTTCATTTTCTATGAGCATTTGTTCCAATAAAATCTGGTTGTTCAAATGAACATGGAGAGCAAACAACAAAGAACAGAGATCATGGTCAAAGCAAGCCCATTAAATAATGCAAATAAATATTTGTCTATGTTTTTCTTTTATTGTCTATGCTTTACTGTCAATACTACATTATGTGGAAGATTTATCTCGCTTTTATGGTAAGTGAGATTCATACTGTTCAATTGAATTCAACTGTCTGGGAAGTCATATCAGAAAAACATATGAATCAGCCTCTTGAAGCCGAAAAAATCTTAAAAAACCAGTTAATATGTTTAGGCTTATGAAAACAAGAAAGAACTTAAACCAATATAGGCATAATTAGATGTGAATGGATCTCCTCCACTGGTATCCACCAAGTCTGTATGAATTCTGCTTATCTGCAAACCTATAGAATGGGATTCTCTACAGACCTCTGATTTCGCATCAGCAAGTCACATTTCAGGAGCAGGGATTAAGATGCAACCTTAAAAGGTTTTCAGTGGAGATAGTTATTCAGTCATGCACAGACTGAGATTTTAAAGCTCTTGACATATGTCCGGGGTTTGGTTCGCACAGGCACATGCTCTGTGTAGATGTAATGGAGCACACTCCAGCTCCAGCTTTGCCTCTGCATGCAGACTTTCCATTAGTGTGCAATGAATGCCTGTTGTTCATCTACATCTCATTCCACCATGCTGGCAAAATGAGGCCAGAGTGTGGCCAGGCCACAGATATGGAAAATGCTCATGTCCCACAGCAGGAAAGTAGCGATGGAGGATTACATACTTCTTCAGTATTTCACATTAATGCTAGAATGTTCAGATTTTGTTTCGTGTATTGTAAGACTGTGGAAGAAAGGTTTCTGTACAATAATAATAATAATAGTAGTAATAATGAAAAAAATAAAGAGAACAAAATAAATAAAATTTAAGGGTGAATTACTGCTACACTGAAGTCAAAGGCAAATCTTCTATTCCTCTCTTTTCCTAGTGTTTCTAATTTAGATCAGAATCAATGCCTTAATTATGCTTGTAGTAGGACGTGCCTGGCACTGAGAACATAATTTTCATTTATCCGTTAAGAAGAAAAGTAAATTGTTGAGCCTGCATCACTCTGCATTCTTGTTATCAGACTTGCCTTTTCTTGGAATTGCTCCACAATCGAGATTGCAATTTAGTTTTTGATTGAATATTTTGCACATTGAATTTCACTTTAGATTTTCTCTAGCTGTTTTAAACTGAAGTATGAGTTCAGTTTACTAACTATTTGAATAACATTGCATGCAGAGCAGCATCTTGGGCGACAGAAGCTTAAGGAGGGTAGAGTTATTGAGAACTCTCTTAGTTGGCCTCACTTATATTTGGATGAATACAGCCAATCGTCCTATTAAAGAGAGCTATACAGCCTATGGGATGGTAATGGAAACTGCTGCCCTCCCAGGTGTTAGGGCAGGCTAACTGCAGGAGAGATGATGTTCCCTCTTGGCAGTCCATCCATCTTGGGATGAAAACCACAGGTGAAAATTTTAGGAGGGTTGTATAGAAGTTGTTATGGTCTAGTTGTCTGAGTTAGTTCACAGATATACAGCCATTTTTAAATGCAATAAATTCACTTTTGCTGTCCAAAAGGATGGTCACACTTCTTGTCCCCAGCTACACATTCCCATTTGTTAGCACTAGTATTCATGCAGCAATGCAAATTGATCTACACGACGTATAAAACAAGAAAACAAACAAGCAGTTTTGTACCAGATCAGTGACATAATCTGTTTCTTTGGCCATCTGGTTGGAAAAATGATTTTACTCTGTGCAGATATGGGAATCAGATTGCTTCTTTTGGCTGCAGGGCAGATTTATGGTGAATTAGAGTGATAGAGTAGTTATGGAGTCAGCATCCTATCAGCTTGTCAGTCACTCAGTCATTGCAGGGATCCACTTTTATGGGTCTCAGGTTAGTCAGACTGAGAGGATCTCACCAACACATATTCCCCTTTCAATTTCTCACAGAAGATACAAGAGTCCTTAGGCTTGTGGGCCTAGGGCCTGAGGAAGAATTAAACATCAAAATATGCAACAGAGTCAAGCTTTCAAGTGTCAGCATACATATTGGGATTAATAACATATTATTAACATAATGTTTCTAAATAAAACATGAATCCTTGTAGGAGTTCCACCAAGGTCGCCTAAGTGCATGGACAGGAATTTCATCACTTTTTTTTTTTTTCTAAAGCACTAGAGACTTGCAAACCTTTGAAAGTAATGAAAGTGCTAACTTGACTCCGCTTTTATTTCATCTTTTTCTGATCTAAAAGCCTTCTCTGAAGACTGAGGTGTTGTCTGTTTAGGTGTAATCTGTCTCCAGCATGAAAGGTCATAAGTAAGAACTTGGGAATACAAGGCACTACACAGCAAAACGAGGAGTATTATGAGGAAATTGCTTCCTCTAAACCTCTTTATGAAATTGAAAAAGAAATCCAAGTGTTTTTAACTATGCAAAAATGTCAAGGAAAACAATAGCCCTTGAAACTAAGGCATTGCCTATTCTAACACTGAAGGAGGATGTAAAAGAGTTGGACAAATCAGGAAGGTGAATCTGGTCATATATTTATGAGTACATAGTCATATACAGGCTCGAACAAAACAGTGGCAGTTCAGCAAAAGTGAGTCACCATAATTCTCTATGTATCTAGTACTGAGAAGAAATAGTGTGAATGCACCTGAAGAGCTCAGGTGAACAAGCGCCCCTGAAAAGCTATGAACTTACAGCCTAAATTCTAAGGCATTTTTTGGCTGTTTCTTTTACAATTCCTGCATACAGCATACAGAGAACAGAACTTTCGGTAGAACACCTTAACATTTATGTTAGCAAAACTCATTCATCCACAAAAGATTATGCTCTTCTCTCTTAAAGAAGTGCTGTCTGTCTCAGCCCTAAGTTCTGTTCTTCCACTTATCTTTGGCTACTTGACTTCACTTTAGTCCGCTGTAATAATGAGAGGCTTCTTTGATAGAAAGCAACCTAAAAAACACCTCATTTCCTCTTTCTTGATTAATTTTGCATCCCACAGTACCTATTTGCCTTGATAGACCAGAAAATCATTTCCCAGAAAATAAATGAATTTAAACAACACTTATCCTAAGGAGACAGTAGCGGAATTGTGGCAGCAGTTTTCAGGGTTATGTTGTTTGTGGGCAGATTCTGCGTGCATTTTAGTGTTTCAACACTGTGGTTTAAAAGTTTAGAAAATGCGTGCCCTCATAAGTTTAAAAAAAAAGAAAAAATACTTTTTTTTTTCTTTTTTTTGCCTGACTCGTGAAGGTTAATGCACTTGAATATCCACCCTACATTTTTTCCAGATTGACAAGCACAGGCATGTCCTAGTATACTCCCAATTTTATTTAGTAAAAGAAAGCCAGAATTCAAATAGCCGCTAGAGAAATTAAAAATCAGAAGGAGAGAAGGATTTTCTTGTTTTATCAAAAAGCAGAGTCTCATGCAGCAACCAACAAAAATTAAGAAGGAGTCGAGAGAATTACTTCAAGCTTACATATAGATAATAGGTGATAATAATTAATTGTTAGGAAAGGAAGAAAGAATTAGGTTTTTAACATCCCAAAGAAGTGAGATGTACTCAGGAGAGATTACAGTCTGAGAGGCAAAAATTAAATGAAAATACACAGAATTGGAAAAAAAAAAGGTGGGAGGAGAAAAAAATATTGACCAGTAGGAAAAGTTGGGTACTGGATAACATCAACTCTTGCTTACAGATCTTTACTGCGTAACTCATTTGACTGCATGTCTACTATTTGTAAATGGGTCGTATGTAGAGGATGTGAGCACAAAAAGTACTTGTCCTTTGAATACTCCTGTAAGAGTATAATCCAATTTGTCTTGCAAGAAGTTAGCTAAATGTGTGAAAAACATTTTAAAGCAAATATCCCCAGCAAAACTATTAATCTCTAAGTGTCAAAGTGCTTTTATTTTATTTTTATTTATTTTAATTTAATTTTCTTTTCATAAAGAAAGTCTCTAATACAATTCAACATCAGAAGAAGAAATAGCATGAGCATGCAGAAAGAAATGGCATAGGTAGAGTAGGTTCTTTTTCAACCATAGTTGAACAGTGTCAAGACTTCTAGAAATGAATGGCAGAGAGGGGTTTGGAGCTGCAAAGAACTGGAAGCAGAAAGGATAATTTTTACAGGCAAGTGGTCATGCTGACATTGAAAACTGGTGCAGTTTCCTGTTTTTAGGAAACATAATTAGGCAACAAGTAAATCAATTCACATCACACAGTGGCGAATGTGTGTTTCTTTATTAAATGGTTCTGTTTTCCTCAGGTAGTATGTGTGCCAAATGATGTAATTGTTACCATGGGAACTATCCTTTTATAACAAGAAATTTAGAATAAAGCTCTGAGAGCTTCTAAAACCCCACCTGGCATGCACGTATTATTTTTCTCCTTAAAAAGTATAAATAAATAGTAAAAAAAAAAAAAAAAATTCTCTTCTACTTGTATGCTTAAGTAGCACTTAAAATAGACCTGATGATAGTGGTGTCACTGTTTCTGGAATAGGTGTGTCCTGGTGTTGCATGGTGTGAGCTCCAGATACATAATCATTTATTTAAAACAGGAGAAAAAGCGAAATGGTGAGGTAAAAATACAAACTGGAGAACTGCTTTAGAAAAATAGATGTTATAATGGTCTGGTTTAGAGACAAAAAGAGTTTCTAAAAGATTGGAGTTTAAATACTCTGCTTTTCTAGTGACAATAATAAAAAAAAAGTGTTGAATTTATATATTAGAATCAAAAAAGTGTATCTAATACTCCTCCTCCTTCTAGTCTATTAATCTGACAATCTTTCTTCCTAATGGTGGAAGAGGAGAGGAAAACATTTGCTGCAAAAGCACTTGAAATACTCTTCTGGGAATCTGAATGTTTCACCAAGCCTAATATTTTGCAAATGTTGTAATTTTGTGGCAAAATAACACATTTTATTTTTTATCCAGGGGGAATGCTTAACCATGGTCCTTTTACTTTCTGCTTTTACACCAGCATACACATAAATCACATTTCTATAACTAGTACTGAGCACCAGAAGAAAAACAGTAGTGCCTGAGTTTCTTTTTCCCTCTTTGTGCTTACAGAGCTAAGTGGAATCAGATGTGATTAACTCATCTTTAAAATACCTCTTACCCCAGAATATGACTTCATAAAATAATGCATTAAATGGAAGTATTTAAATTTTGTTTTGAGAACTTTTATAGCACTATTCACTATTTGAAATCTACTATGAGTCAAAAATAAGTGTCTTTCAACATAGTGCACAGGAGATTCCCATATAAAACGGTAGACTGCAAGGTCTCCTCCAGGCAGCCCTAAGCCACCAGTTAACATTTTCCAATATTTTGCTTTATTTTGCTTAATGTATGGAATACAAATTTTCAGTATAAACACAATTCATGTGGAAAAGAAGTTTTTCTCAAGTTTCCTAAGTTCTGGAAACACTGATCTTTTACAAAGTCCATGACTAACTTGTGGAAATAAATCTGATGTTTTAATTAGAATGTGCTGTACTCCCACAACATCTTTCATTGCAAGCATTTTACTGACATTTATTAATTAATGGTCTGATCCTGCAACCCTTACTCACCCACATAATTTTTACTTGTGATTGCAATCATTCAGACTTTTTGCATGACTAAGATTTACAGAGTCTATGCCTGTTCAGTAGTAAATGATGCTCATAAACATAACCGAGTAGGGCTTCAGGAAACTAATTGAAAATTGGCTTGATGGGGGAAGCCATAGGTAAATAAGGCAGTTATGTGTCCCAGAATGTACCTGACTGTAGCAAAAGAGGCTCAGATACGCCTTTTTTTGGTGCCAGAGCCCTGATGAACCAGGGTGGCTCCTAATGATGTTTTCAAAACTACTTTTTAACCAAACATGAGGTCTCCCTGAGGAGGGAAAGGGATAAAGAAAAAAAGAAAACAAAGACTAATTACATGACTATGAGACAAAATAGTAGAAAATGAGGAACAGTATGTGTGTGACAGGATCAAATGTATAAAAATTCCCATCGGTGTTCTGTCCTGGGATTTATCACCATCCAGGAAGGGAAAAAGGCCCCGTGGTGGCTATGACTCCCCACATCACACAGACATCTCCAACCAAGTGCCCTCTCCTCAGTGGGATGAACCAGATTGGAAGTCGTCAGGGAACAGGGTAAGGAAATCCTGCAACTCAATGAGCACTCAAAGCATGGAAGTGTAAATAAAAAGGTGAGGGAAAAGTGTAGCTACCACCTGCACAGGATCCTGGCACACTTGGAGGACCCTTGTGCCTGGCTTGCCCTCATGTTGCAGGGGGATGCAATTGGAGAACTTAACAGGAAAAAAATCATGGTATGAAAGCTCTCATGCTCACCACTTTGTTATATAGCTTCTACCTGATGTGTGTCCAGTGGATCGGGAATCAGATCTCCACATAATCTCACTCACTGGGCCCTTACCCTTTTTTCAGGTAATAAAAGGTATTTGTACCCTGAATGAGGACAGGACATGACTCTGATGACATGGAGCTGGTTAAGTATGAGCTTGCAAAGGCATTTTCATGGAGATTTCCTGGCCTGGCTGGATCTTATGCAGCCTGTTTAGGCATGTGGAAGGACTGTGCAGATAGGCTAGACACAAAGAGATCTGGGAAGATGTAGTGGAGGGTAAGCATGATATATCCTCCTTCAGGACATGCGCAAAATAGGAAAGGATTCCTGCATTTACTTCCTTGAGCAAATTTTGGGGAAATGCAACAATCAGACCACACTGTGGACTGTGCATTTTTGCACAAAGCCAACCTCTTTCTGCCTGCTGTGATCATTCTTGTCACACTGAGGAGGACTCTACCCCTTACACACAGGGTTTGTGTGGCAGGCATTTGACTAGAAGGTTTCGCCTTTTCTTGGTGTGGAGGACCTGATCTCTTCCAAGTACTTCTAAACCTCGAGGAGCTGCTGGCAGGAAACAAGCAGTTCAGCAGTACTCAGAGAAGACCTCTCAGGCTGGTGGCCAAAAGCTGCGAAAGCCCTTGCTGCCATAAATGGTGCTTCATTGTGTGATTTGTGATTACTTATCAAGACCATGTTGTGGCTTCTCTCAGCGCAGTTGCCAGCACCCTTCCCATCTCAACAGCAGTAATAAGACTCTAAATTCAACCTTCCAAGGTCCCTAATTCTGCTATGGGACAGGAGTTTTAATTCTTAGGTTTGTGTCACAGGCTGTCTCCAGCCCTTTACCCCTCTCCTTTCCATGCCTATGCATCTGAGAGGTCTTGAGGCAGCTATGTGCTTCACAAATTGTCAGCAACAGCATTGGATCCTGAGTCCAGAGCAAGCAGAGTGAGTTATAGCCTTTTAAAAAGTGGTTTGAATACATCTACGTAACACTTTGTACTCATGTAAATGGTCTGCATGATTTTAGCAGAACTACTTAGTAGTAAAAATTGTGACTAAGTGTTTGAGCATTAATAATTTACCAGTAAATATAGGGCAAATACTTGTTTTTTCAATAACAAATTATTGTCAGTAAAGACCTGAGTTCATCCTAGGAAGTACAGAATTCTTCCTTACTAAATTACCTAGCTGGGATTGTTAGACAAAGTTTCCTCTAGGGAGAAAGGGTTAGGAAGGGAGAGGATGGCATCTACAGATATTTATTTAAGCCATTAAAGTCTAATTCTCTGCCTGGAGAATCTTCTCTGTCTCTCCTGACAGGAGGGAAGCTTCCAGTAATTAGGCACCTAACTTACACACTGCTGCAAAGTGGGTTGAAGCCAAGTCTCTGTGCAATCAATTCTACTCCATGTGTCCAAGCCAGCTCTCGTAAAATCTGTTCTTACTGTAACCTCTGCTATTACCTCCCCTGCCTCTTCTGGGCCTGGTTGTCTATTCTACCATGGCCCAGCTCTGATGTAGCTCAGCAGCACAAATTTGGTCCAGACTTTTGAGGAAATTCTTAAGTGATGAGAAGGTCCACAGAGCAGAGCTAAGTAGGATAAGAAGGAAAATTACAGGCAGAGGCACAATTACGGACACAGGGTGTGTGAGTATCTCAAAGATTCAGGAAGAAAACTGCCAACTTGTTTGTCAGAAAGCAAGAAAGCAAGAAAGAAAGAATAAAGAACAGTCCAAGGAATTACTTGGTGTCATTAATGTCAGTCTGTTGCATGTCAGTGGTCTCCATGGGGTGGCAGTTTAGTGAGGGATAATACCTTAAAGCAAGGAACCAAGGGTTCAGCAATTCAGCAAAACTTAGCAACATTTTAGGGAGAAGCTGAGTCTGATGCTTCTCTGCACTAATGCATGTAAGGCAGCAAATGGGCAGCAAAGACTTTTCACTGCCTTCATGGGGATGTTGAGCACACTAATGTTTATCCCAGGAATTCAAAATCTCTAGCTGCGTTTTTCATGTATTAGCCAATAAATTATTGCTTTACGTCTTTGCCTGCATACATCCTGCTTTCAGACCTCTCTTTGAGAACAGTTAAATATTCCCAAATAAAATGATCCAAAGAAGGGCAGCAACACCTGATGTAAAGAGCTGGTAACTTTGCAACAGCTAATGACAAAGAGTCACATTAGATCTTAAGAATCTTGCACAGTAAGAGTCAGACTGACTGAAACTGTCTTGGCTCTTCAAGTGTCATGGTTTCCTGTGTTCATCTGTAATTTTCAGAAGTTTTTCTCCTTCTCAGTATTAATCTTTTGCAAGTGTTGTAAAAGGTCAGAAGTAGCACTGTATTTAGAAGTCAGAAGAGAAATTGGCCATCCGAGACATTTTCTTAAAAAATGTCCTTTGAGATATGGGGGGAAAACTGCTCTATAACAATGTTTCCTAGTATGTTGGTAGAACATATATTTATTTTCATTATTTTCTTCACCCACATCAGAGATTCTATAAAATTTACCATTGCCTTTTCCTCATCTCTTATTCTTATGTCCTTCAGTATCTTATAAGGTTCTGAATTCTTTCCTCATGTTTTCCAGCCCTAATTTCTTGCTGTTTTTCTAATTCACTGTATTCATGCACATTGTTTTTCTTTCTCTTCCTCTTGCTGAGATTAAAATTAAAAGGTGGATTCAAAATGGTTAGTGATTTTTTTTGTTTATTATTATGAAACAAAATCATACTTCACTGCTCACAGAGACGGATTGTTTAACTTAGTACACTGCTAACTGAAAATATTTTAACAAGCTCTGTCATTGAATCATCACATATTAATAAAGTTATTTAAGAATGTCTGTGTCATTCTCTTTCACCTGCCTTCACGTATTTTTTTAAGACTGCCCTCAGCAAGTTACAACTAATAACTGAAATATGTCAAAACTCATTAGTCTTTTTCTATGCTAGGTGTTTTAAAATGTTTTCTATATTACATTGACCCATTACATTTTCTTAGTATAGTACTGAAAAATACAGAATCCTCCTGATTCGTCTTTTTATTGAAAACCAAAACCTCCCAATTTTTGTGGCAGACAGAAAATGTACCTAAACAATGAGGTTTGTTAATAGCCCTGAGTCCTGTAAATGTCAATGTCTTTACATTTATAACCTAATAATTTCTCCTGTATCAAAACCCTAGTTGGAAACATGACTTGCCTAAGCTCAGGTTAAACTAGTTAAACAAACAGCAAAAACATGTTTTATGTTAATGTAAAAAGAATCAGATTATTCAGAATTTCCACCTTTGCCAGAGGACTGGGAAGAAGAAATTGATCTTTCTTCCTTTGTTCCTGTCTCCTTTTCTTCCTTTCTTCCTTTCACTTTCTTAAAAGTAATTATACAAATTTCCAGAGCCTTCCACTCTCTAAAAACGGTTTTGATCCAAGCTTTGAAGTGCAACTGCCCATCTTCCTCTAAAAAACAAATATCCAGAAAAATCTAGTCATTCCAGCTATTTTTTCATCACAAGAACAAGTAGACTATAAGAATGAATAAAATTCTAGCCTCTCAGGTGAAACTAAGCAAGAGGTCTTGAAAATTACTGTCTACTATGTCAGTGTAAGAAATTCTTTCCTTTGTATGGCTTGCTAGTCCAGTGATTTCTTGAGAAAAAAAAATTGTTTCTCTGTCATCGGTCAGGCTTTGGTGTGGGTTTGATCCATGCCTCAGGAAATGCCTCCCGGTGCTTATATCTTTTGTTTTCAGGGGTCTTTCAAAACCAGTGTCTCTTTGGTGCTGCTGAAAGTTTTCCTTTCCCTCTGTCTTGTCTTCTCGTGCTCTAGTGTCACAGACTTTTCTAATATTGTCTGATTTTTTGCAACCAGAATAGTTTCCAGTTTGTTCAGCATGCACCTTTGTCTCAAGCAGCAACAGGCAGCTGCATTCAGTGCATCCAGCTTCAGCTCAGTTCAGATAAACACAGCTGAGGAGTCACTGAGTCTGAAGCCATGGGGCAGGATCTTGTGCTGAGTGGATTTTTCTCTTTTTGCCCTGTACTGCATCCCCAAACCATCCCTTTGGTGAGCAGGCAGAGGGGTTCCAGAGGAAACAGAAAAGCAATCTTTCCTCCTTGGCATAAGATCCTGCCTGGCCCAGTACAAAGCATACCGCACCCACATACCAAATCCTGAACTAGCACCATACACCACTGGCAAATTTTATTAATATTTAAACGGATGTAATATATGATATTTTAAAAATATTTTATAAGAACCTTGTTAAGTAAAATGGAAAATTCAGTCTGGGACATCTTTTCTTTGTTGTTTTGGGGTTCTTTTGTTTGGTTTTTTTTTTGGCTTTTTGGGTTTTGTGGTTTTTTTTTTCATTTTTTTTCTCTACAGAAAGCAAACAGAAGAATTTAGGCCCTTTTCACAGTGAAAATTTAACAACACCAACAAGTGCCAACAGATTGGTTATATTTTCATGAAAACAGTTTTTCCGGGTAAATTATTATTATTTTCATTGTGTATTTTTTTAATGAAGAACTTGAATAAATTCTACTAAATTCCTTGCAATTCACTTGCATACATTAGACAAAGAATACAGCCTCACCTCAGTATATTTGGACCAATGTTCTACTGAAAGTTTAAGAGTAATTGGAGATGCTGTTGCATTTTTTTATTATTATTTTTATTAAGTAGTATATAAATAACATAAATTGAGAATGCTTCCATTCATTTTCTTCAACTGTAGTCTTTACCACTTTCCTTTAATTTCTTTTCAAGAAAGATAAAAGGGCTTTAAGATTAAAAACTTTTAATGCTTAGGAGAAGGCTATAGCTTTTTGTATGGGGTCTTACAAAATACTATGAGATACTTGCCCTGTCCAAAACATGTATGTTGGTAACTACGGCAGTGAATGGGACAATTGGAGCTAGCAGAGAAAATAATTTCATTTTCATAAACCAGAATCCTCACTGTTTGCTGTTCTGTAGAGAAATCCCAAGCCATGACTTAATTTATCTTTCATTTTGGATTCACATCCTGTCAAATCATTGCAGATGTTTATGAGTAGTTGTTTGATTTGTAAGGAGAAATAGACAGAAGAGTGAGATTAAAGAAGTAAAACTGGGATATAAAAATAAATAAAAATAAGCTAAATTACTTTTGAGTGAAAGAGTTAAAGAAAAAAGACACAATTACCACTCTGAAAAGTTCCATGATCACTGACTGATAAAGGAAAAGGATTTCATTAGTGTCAGTACCCTGAACCCAGAGGGACCAGGCACAATACTTGTGACAGCACATTTTTGAAATATATGTGTGATACAGTGTGCATATTTGGTGAGTTCTTGTCCCAGAGGGGAAAGCTGCATCTATACCTTTGTCATAGAAGTTTGTTGTCCTGAATATCTACTGAAGGTGTCTGTTCTATAGAGTCACCTCCTACAACTCTGGAGCTGCTCTAAACTGAAGTACATTATTACATTGCAATGAAATCATAAGATCTCTGCCAATTTACATTGACTGAGGTTCCAAAGTTGCCAGAGGGGAAAGAAATGGCCCAGGTGTCCCAGAAAACAGAAAGAAAAATAAGAAAATGCAAATAAATTGAGGGCACATTGAAAACACACAGAACTAACTTGTTCAGCTTGTTTCCCACCAGGTTCTTACAGAAAATATTGAAGTGCATTACAGCAACTGCAATACATCCATGAAGGATTGAGTTCCTACAGTTAGCCAATTAATAGAAAACAACAGAATAAGTTTCTGTAAATGTACGTTCATTTATTTGGGACTTGCTGCCAGACACAAATCAAACCATCTATAAACAAAACAATAAGAAATGAGATGACCGTCTTTAGGGTGAATTCTTACCATACTCTGTGTGTGACCTCACTGTTTTCAGCAACAGTCAGTTCTTTCCAGAACAGACACAGTTCAGGAAATCAGACTCCTAGATAAGCAATTAACACTCTTCTTTTATAATTTATTGTAAACCATTCCTTCACCTCCTTTCCAAAC
This sequence comes from Ifrita kowaldi, assembly GCA_013398055.1. Lineage (NCBI taxonomy): Eukaryota > Metazoa > Chordata > Aves > Passeriformes > Cinclosomatidae > Ifrita > Ifrita kowaldi. Next base: position 74,385 of record VZRS01005930.1, read on the forward strand.
ACTGTCCCTATACCCCTCTGGAAAGGATTGTTCACAACAAAAGCTAATAAAAGCTTTAAGTCTTGAACATATAATATATAATAAACCCTGAGCCTATTACTGGCTTTATAGTTTGAACTGAATTGTATTGGCTTATCCTTTTGACAAGTTGTCAGGGAATTATTGTATGATGTTGTGATACAACTGGTCAACTAACATCTTAGTATGGAGAAAATTCAGCTGGTGTCCTGGTCATAATTTCTAAAATTATTTTAGATTGTATCATAAGTATATCACTCGGCCTCCATCTGGATTGACAGGACACAGGTTATCCATTGCTTCTGTGCTATAACTGATAACCTTGTCCTGAAATTTCCTTTATCCTATGGGGTGTGGAATGGCAGTGGATGCCCACAGGTTGGCACCTGCATTATGTCCCATAACTCCATCAATTATAATCAGAACGTATGCACTCAGCTCACATGCAGACAGCTGCATTGAAAACAAATTAATTTATGCTTTTGCATCTTGAGTTGATGCCCAAACACAAGTGTAACACAACACTAAAAGGAATTTAAAGAATAGCATGGAAGTGCCTTCCCATAGAGCAAACTGGGCCAAACCCAGATGCCTGCTAGTTTAAAGCAAGTTAAATGACTTGTGATTAATTTAACCCATGGTTAAGAGTGACTAATGAATCTTCTAATGTAATTAAGAACAGAAAGGTGTGGCCAGAAGACTCACAAAATGAGACTCAGTTAATGGCCAGGGAAATGATAACTGGGGTCTCCATAAACCTTTTAAAAAGTGGATTCAGCTCAACCAATTTTAGGCATTGAGTAGACCTCTTTCTCTCTGAGTTAGACACTAAGCTTCTTTTATATACAACAGAGAGAAATATGAACATGCAGGGCAAAGTTCATCTTTCCTAGTTTATTAGTCTACATTAGGTTGAAATAAATGTCTTCCTAACAGTGTCTATTTCTCTTCACTGGCAATAAAAAGAACCTAGGGCAACTAGTTTAAATTCAGGCATCTACATTGGATCAGAAGACTCCCACCTGGGCGTCTGTAGATAATAGTGTGTCTTACATCAGAGAGAAGCTCTGCACCATCTGCTCCAGACAGGCTTGTCTGAAGCTCCAATCCCACCACAGGTAGCCTTTATCAACATGCCAATTACAGGAAGAGCTGCATTAGTCCTTAAATTTGTCCTGTAGCTAGAGGTGTCTAATCCCACCCAGTTATCTTATTAATATGACAAATATTTTAAAATCGTAGCACCCACAAGAAGAGAAAGTGCAAACAGATTGAATGAAAACCCCATAAAATTAATAATTGGTTCTCTTCAGCCATCCCACCAACATTTGCCATTGTAAAAAGGACCATGTGTGGAAACAAGTACCATCATGAGGAAATTTGAGAAAATATTATATATTCAAAATAAGAGACTTAGAGGAGGATTTAGAATTCAGATTAATTACAGCTAATGATAATAACAAGCATAACACAAAGCAAATGGGAAAGAGCATCAAAGGTAGTGAAAAAATATGCAAAATATCTTGTTTTGCTATCAGGAAAGCATTTAACAAAAGGTATTTGTTCTGCTGTCATTGCAGTCAGTCTCTCAGCAGCCTGAAAGTTTAAATCTGCTAGAAGGTACCCAGCCTGTTGTTTGGCAACATAAGTTGCCAAGGCAACAGAAGCCAGTGACACTTTTCCTTCTTTCTGATGGATTCTGCCACTAAAATACAGAAATCGGGGTCCTGAACTGAAATGATGTCTCTTTGGAAGATATTTTTTCGTGCCATGAAATCCCTATCTCATAATAAAGGACAGAGGTATTCTGAAATATTAAATGTGTTTCTTTATTTTGACACTTATTGATGTGTCATGGTTCGTTTCATTTATTGTGGTGCTACTTGGATGGATGTTTGGAATTTTGACATACTGGTCAAAAGAACACTGAATAGGATATCGCTATTCTTGCATTAGAGCCCTTTCTCTGGGTAGAAGCAGGTAAGAGATATGGACAACAGAGATTAAAATATCTCTGTAGTTAGCTATTTAAAATCTATTTACAACATTTTGCACAACTAGGTGCACATACGGAAAATCAGCAATATTTTTTGTTGCACAGTTTTCAATGTTTAAATAATAGCTTCAAGAGGTAATGCTTTTTAATTTGGTTTGCTACAAACAAAAAACATTCACTGAAACACGGAAACTGTCTTAGGGGAATAATCTTAGCTATCTTAATGTGAAAGAGAAAAATCTAAACTAGAATCCTTCTTCCCAGTGTAATGAAACTCTTGGTTTGCTGACCCAACTATCACTCTTTTCTCTCCTAGCCATAACTTTGCACACACTGCCCCTCATTTAAACCCCACAAGATTTTCCATTGTGAGTCATTACTCAGTTCAATGTAGAAATTCTTTTGCATGTTGCTTAAAGCTATTCTCCCATTGATCTGCACAATGACAGGTTTCCCATAGCAGATGGACTTGCTTTCCTCTTAACATATGTCCCAAATATTTCCATATCCTTTTCAGGATAAATTTACAGAGGACAAAATTCTTCAATTAATTTAATTTTGTACTTGTAAAAAAATTTTATCATTTTTATTAAGGCATTTACTTTGAAAGCATTCCAGTATCTTTGTGTACTGAGAGGGAAATCAGACTTTTACACCTTTCTATTAAGACACAAATAATACTTGACTTGAAGAATTTTGTCTTTAGGTTTTAAAATTTTCTCTTGTTCCACTTAAGATAATAATTGCTGTTTCTGCATTGTCACCTCATAATGTTGTACAATTCTGAAGAAAAATACTCACATTATCAAATGCATGAATGCAGCCCACTTTCCTGATGTCAGATGAGTCACTCTATGTGTGAGCCGAGCATATGGATGAAAATTAGTTTACTGTAATGTGATAAAAGCAAGCTTGTATCAAATAGCAATAATTATATATACATTATACCAAATTAGTTATTCCAAATGGTGCTACAGGCGGTATGTAACCCCTTTTCATGTCACAAAAGCTGAACCTGCTGTTTCCTTTAAAGTTGAGGCTTCATCAATAGCACTTATTTGACTCTAGTTCCCCAAACAAACACAGGGTCTTAATGGAATAAGGTGAAAGAGGACCTTTAAGTGAATTGTTGTCAGTAAAAAGGAATGATGCACAATTACTGCCACAAGTGCCTTTCACATTTTCTTTCTAATGTCTTTCACATTAGAAAGTAAAATATAATACTGAAAATCTCTGGGTTCAGAGCAGAATTGCAGAATGGAATGCTTAGAAAATTAATTTAAGACATACACAGCAACTAAGGAGAACAATAATTCAGAAGTCTAAATGACGTAAAGTAGAACTTGGAAATCTTTTATGATGCTTAAAATAGTTTAAACCTGTAGGTATGTTTAAAATTATCTGATATTTTTTCAATGTCAGATCTCTATACAAATAACCACATATTTATTAAATATCAGTAATACTATCATTTGTACTTGCCTAAAAGTTCACGTGTAATTTTAAAAGTGTAGCTGTTGAGGTCTTAAGTAGTTGAACAAGATTTTTAACCCAAGGAGAATACAGTAAGTAATCAAAGAGTGCATTTTTGTTTGTTATAGATCTTTGCCCTTTGAAACTGCTTGTCAGGCACTGTTTGCTGTAGAAAAGATGTCCAGAAAGCATCACATGTCCTGTGCCCTCCAACAGAATGAAACAATCATTCAAATTCAAGCAGTATCAATCTCTGAAGTATACACTTATCTGCTTACCCCTAAAGGAACACTGGGGTTTTAGTTTCCACTTACTGATTCCTTCTAAACGAGTTTTACCTTGGGAAAAAGATGCACCTCCCTACATATTATATTCGTACCTCAAAAAAAAATAATGGAAGTGGAAATGGCAGTTTCAGGTTTCCAAACCACCTGGCTGAAAACCTTTCAGGCAAGAAACTGAAAGTAAAAGCTAATATCTGACTAGTAGTCAATCTAAGCCACTATTAACCAACAATAATGAAGAACTTTTCGAAAAACATAAAATAATAGTAAAAGTAATAAAGCATGGGTGATGTGACAAGAAGAGAGAAATAAATGTAAGCAGTGTGAAGAATTGAAACTACTGCTTGTATAAGAAAAATTGCTGCTCAATCAAGAGAAGTTGTCTGTAAGGAAAAATGAGGCTAGAGGACTGAAAATGGAATAGGAATGTAGGTTCTGACATCAAGAAATGAGGGAGGGACACAGTTTCTCCTGAAATAGTTTTAAAAATCTGATCAATATAATTTGACTATAAACTTGCATATTTGCCTTGCAATACATTTATTCCATCCTGTAGTACAGAGTCATAATGTCCTACCCTTGTTGGCACTTGACTTGTGTGCACTTTAGAGTCACACACTAAGCCAGAACACCTATTCACTCTTACTCCAAGGATATATTTTCCCACATCCTTTACACACCAGCATATGAACAGACTGCAAGTGCCCCTTCAGTCTTCTATTGCTGACTCCTCTTTTAAATCTAGTTTATCATGGATCTTGACTGTAATTCCATTTATGACTGTGGGATACTGCACTTATCTATTCAGCCACCACAACCCAGCACTTTGCTCAGACATAGTTTATCATTTAGCTTTATACAGCTATTTAGTGTAGATTCTAATCTCTGGCTTCATGCATTAGATTTACTTGAAGAACAAGATAACTGGGCACCTAGAAATTAGAAGAAAACAATAAAAAAACAATGACGAATTTTTAGGAGAAAATTGAATAGATTTTTTCTCTGGTTATATGAAATAATTAATGATTTAATCATTGAGAAAAACGGTTTTTAATTATCCAGGGTAATTTAATTTCTTTCTTACACCTTGGCTTTCTGCAAGTGGTTTTAGTAGTCTTAGTAGGCAGAAAAAAATCGTTTATATATATTTTTCTCTTTATATGTGTTCAGGTACACACCTATTTAAAATCGCTTGTCTAATGGGGCTGGTTTTTTCAAAACAAACATTATTTAAAATTTAAAATAAGTTAAAGAAAAATTCTTATGTCATGTATTTGCTGATCATGGAATTATATAAATCTTTCTATTATTCTACACGGACATATTTGACAGCTCAAAGAACATTTTTAAGTTTTAACTTAGAAAACTATTATGAGTAGATTAACTATAAAATTATGCTCAAGAATATGAATATGTAAATATAGACTAATTTTTATTTAGAAATTGAAATAAGCATTTTGTTACTAGTCTCAATAGTTTTCCCATTAGGTATCATTTATAGGGTAACAGAAACTAGAAATTTGTATTCAAGTACAGAAAAATATTAGATTGATTTCATTAACATAAGTTCTGAATTCTAAACACAAAGGTACTTGTTAATAATTATTCCTGGTCCTTTAGATAGAAAACATTAAGATTTTAGTAGAACAGAAGACTAACACTTAAAATTGATCTCACCTATCTACTAATTCTGCAGCTGTACTGACTTATAGGCACAATTAAGGTCAACTACTGAATAGTTTTTTTCTAGAGAATGACTATGAAACTTGGCTGTTGGCTGGGCGTTATTCGTACTGTTGATTAAGAGAATTTCACCACTTTAAAATGCTGATTTTCATCATAAACCACTGCTTAATCTCTAAAAATTTACATTGAATGAGGTTAGAACAAGACTTCTGATAGCCTTTAACAATTTCTTAAGTATCACTGTGTTTTGTAAACATGAACTTATACATATGTCCCTATTTTCACAAGTTAGGTATAATATAAGCATGTCCTTACTTTAATACTGACCTTGAAACTCTTTGGTCAATGGTTATACTAAATTCAGCGTGCCTTAGCACTGTAGTGCCCAGTTCTCACATGGAATTATTACAACAGGTAAAATTTCACACCTTGCAAAGCACTAGACATCCATAAAGCAAGTAAAAAGCAATTAGCAGAGGTTGACGAGTTAATGTTAAAAGATAGTATGCCGTCTGGAAAAAGTTGAAATTTACCCTACCCAGCAGTCATTTAGACCAGAAGGCAAAATTCCTCAGTTTAATTGCAGATAAGTTTCTGAGTGTACATTTTCCTGTCCACGAAAACATGGTAAAGTTTCACACTATTAAGACACAAAGAAAAGTTTAATATTTTAAAGGAGCTAGATTGGCTTAGCTCTTCAATAACATATATGCCTATAAAGGTCTGTTACAAACCTAAAGAAAACACAGTCTTTGAATTGCCTGTGCTCTATAATACATCTCATGTATCAGAGATAGATGAAGAGGATATCATACCATCTAAATCTATACTTACAACTAAAGCATTTGTAATCCAGTCTCTGACCGTCTCTCCCCTGGGCTATTCCAGTGGAACATCTGTTGAGGGGCTTATTCTGATAATGCTATGCTCTTAGGGCTCTGCATATATTAACTGCAGTACTACTAAGACATTGTGTAATGTTCAATTATAACTCTGAAATATTCCTCTTCAAAATTATCTTAAAAACTTTTACAGCAGAACGTAATATAGTTCCTTCTTCAGTGCCGCTAGAAACATTTACTGAAAGTAAATGGGTTTGGGATGAACACTTACAAAAGTTAGGCTCATGTTACTTGTTTGCATAAGGAATTGGCTGTCTGTGGCCAGGGAGTTGTGGTTAAAGGCTCTATGCCCAGGTGGAGGTCAGTGACAAGCAATGACTCTCAGGGTTCTGTCTTAGGACTGGTGCTCTTCAATATCTTCATCAATATCAGAGACAGCTGAGATCAAGTGCATCCTCAGCAGCGTTGCAGATGACACGAAGCTGAGCAGTGCAGCTCACACCACAGAAGGATGGGATGCCACCCTGTGGGGCCTGGAGAAACTTGAGAAGTGAGCCCACAAGAATTTCATGGGGTTCAGCAAGTGCAAGTGCAGATGCTGCACCTCTGTTGGGGCAATCTCAGTACAGACTGGGGGATGAAGAGATCAAGAGTGGCCCAGCAGGGAAGGACTAGGGGGTTCTAGTGCATGGAAAGCTCTTCATGGGTCAACAGTGTGCACTACAGCTCAGAAGGCAAACCACATCCTAGGCTGCATCTGAAGAGGAGTGGCCAGCCCCTCTACTCTGCCCCTGTGAAACCCTGCCTGGGGTCTGAAGTACTGCAGGCTAAAGAAAGGCATGGATCTGTTTGAGAGGGTCCAGAGGAGGACCATGAAAATGATCTAATGGCCAGAGAACCTCTCCTGTGAAGACAGGCTGAGAGAGTTGGCCTTGTTCAGTCTTGAGAAGAAGCAGGTCCAGGGAAACCTCTTTGCAGCCTTTTAATACTTAAAGGGAGCTTATAAGAAAACAGGAATGGGAATTTTACACAGGCAGATACTGATAGAACAAGGAAGGAGAGTTTTAAAACTAAGAGAGGAGAGATTTAGATTTGGTGCAAAGAAGACATTCTTTACTGTGAGGGTGGTGAGGCAATGGAATAGACTGCCCAGAGAAGCTGTGGATGCCCCATCCCTGGAAAGGTTCAAGGCCAGGTTGGGCAGGGCCCTGAGCAACCTGATCTAGTGGAAAGTGTCTCTGCCCATGGCAGCGGGGCTGGAACTAGATAATCTGAAGGTCCCTTTGAACCCTGTGAATCTGTGATTCTATTATTCTCTGTGCCCATGAGAAAAGAGAAGAAAAGAAGGTGGAGGGACTAAAGACAAAAGAGTGACTACTTTGAAGCAGTACAAAACCTGTGTTGTATCATCCCAAGTTGAAAGCACACTAGGAATGACTGGGGCTGTGGTAATCACATTTAGCTGGAGTTTTCTTTCAGCACTATTTATGGCAGTAAACATTCTAACTCACTTGAGTACAGCTGATCTATGTATTATCTGAGTTACACTAAAACAGTTATTGGAATTTAATTTTTGAAACAAACCTACAAATAAGCAAATGATAATTACTCCATTTTATTTTCCTGTTCAGTGTATAGCAGTATTTTGTGTGAGTGAATTGCCCATTAACAGTCTCAACATGCTAGTTTTGACCTAATGTAAACAAGATAGACTCTTAATTATATTTTGTCTAACTCTACTGAGTGTACCACAAATTAATGTGCTACATTTAACAAGTGGTATTAAAACAAATAAGGAGGAAAGGACTTGATGTTGTCAAGAATGAAAGATTACCCTTTTAAATCTTCTGAAAACTGCAAATTTTTGCAAGTGTGTTTTGAATGAGACCTTTATCAAAAACAGGTCTGAAATAAAATTACTAGGATTTCCTAAGTATGTACATAGAATTTTCTTGAGCTTTTTAAATTGATGGTTTAATTTATTTATTGTATGATTTATATATATATATATATATATAATTTATATAAGATCTACATGTATTAGTAAAATTTTTTGTGAATGTTTTAATTGTGCGAGAAATGTTTAATATAAATAATCCTGTTGTGTGAATCCTGTGTTGAGCAAGTTATCTGTGTTTTGAACACAGCTGCTGAAGGAATTCCACTGGCTCTCCCTCCCTCTCCCAGACCTAGATTTAAAGGCACAGAACTCATGTCCGGCATTGGGCAGATGATAGGGAATGCGGTATCATACAGTCACCCCAGGACAATGATCCTTACTTATACAAAGAAAATTTGTACACACATGGTCTTATCTATTTCCTCAACAATGAGAAATATTTCTGTTGGGACTGTTTGTGCCCTTCTTCTTCAAGAGGGAGAGCACTGTATCTCCCCAGATAGCAGCATATTATCATTGTTACTCATATAAAGGTCAGATAATTTGTGCAAAAATTTTGGATGGGCTTAGGTGTAGAATTTCCTAATTAAAANGACAGGCTGAGAGAGTTGGCCTTGTTCAGTCTTGAGAAGAAGCAGGTCCAGGGAAACCTCTTTGCAGCCTTTTAATACTTAAAGGGAGCTTATAAGAAAACAGGAATGGGAATTTTACACAGGCAGATACTGATAGAACAAGGAAGGAGAGTTTTAAAACTAAGAGAGGAGAGATTTAGATTTGGTGCAAAGAAGACATTCTTTACTGTGAGTGTGGTGAGGCAATGGAATAGACTGCCCAGAGAAGCTGTGGATGCCCCATCCCTGGAAAGGTTCAAGGCCAGGTTGGGCAGGGCCCTGAGCAACCTGATCTAGTGGAAAGTGTCTCTGCCCATGGCAGCGGGGCTGGAACTAGATAATCTGAAGGTCCCTTTGAACCCAAGCCATTCTGTGAATCTGTGATTCTATTATTCTCTGTGCCCATGAGAAAAGAGAAGAAAAGAAGGTGGAGGGACTAAAGACAAAAGAGTGACTACTTTGAAGCAGTACAAAACCTGTGTTGTATCATCCCAAGTTGAAAGCACACTAGGAATGACTGGGGCTGTGGTAATCACATTTAGCTGGAGTTTTCTTTCAGCACTATTTATGGCAGTAAACATTCTAACTCACTTGAGTACAGCTGATCTATGTATTTTCTGAGTTACACTAAAACAGTTATTGGAATTTAATTTTTGAAACAAACCTACAAATAAGCAAATGATAATTACTCCATTTTATTTTCCTGTTCAGTGTATAGCAGTATTTTGTGTGAGTGAATTGCCCATTAACAGTCTCAACATGCTAGTTTTGACCTAATGTAAACAAGATAGACTCTTAATTATATTTTGTCTAACTCTACTGAGTGTACCACAAATTAATGTGCTACATTTAACAAGTGGTATTAAAACAAATAAGGAGGAAAGGACTTGATGTTGTCAAGAATGAAAGATTACCCTTTTAAATCTTCTGAAAACTGCAAATTTTTGCAAGTGTGTTTTGAATGAGACCTTTATCAAAAACAGGTCTGAAATAAAATTACTAGGATTTCCTAAGTATGTACATAGAATTTTCTTGAGCTTTTTAAATTGATGGTTTAATTTATTTATTGTATGATTTATATATATATATATATATATAATTTATATAAGATCTACATGTATTAGTAAAATTTTTTGTGAATGTTTTAATTGTGCGAGAAATGTTTAATATAAATAATCCTGTTGTGTGAATCCTGTGTTGAGCAAGTTATCTGTGTTTTGAACACAGCTGCTGAAGGAATTCCACTGGCTCTCCCTCCCTCTCCCAGACCTAGATTTAAAGGCACAGAACTCATGTCCGGCATTGGGCAGATGATAGGGAATGCGGTATCATACAGTCACCCCAGGACAATGATCCTTACTTATACAAAGAAAATTTGTACACACATGGTCTTATCTATTTCCTCAACAATGAGAAATATTTCTGTTGGGACTGTTTGTGCCCTTCTTCTTCAAGAGGGAGAGCACTGTATCTCCCCAGATAGCAGCATATTATCATTGTTACTCATATAAAGGTCAGATAATTTGTGCAAAAATTTTGGATGGGCTTAGGTGTAGAATTTCCTAATTAAAATTTCCAAAACCTGTAAAACCATCTCCAAAACACAGAAGGACACAGGTCAGAACAGATTTCTGTGAAATAATTAACATTATGAGAGGATTTCTGTTGCCTATCAATATAGGTTTCTGGTACCAAATATTTACTATGTTATTCTACCTGACCTCTAATTTGAGATCTCGTGGTTCTTCAGAAGATCATGTCATACCTACTAAGGCTGTGCAATTAACTCAGACATCCTTAAGTACCTTAAATGGCACTAGATATTTTACAATTCTTTAAGCAATAATTCAAGTTCCAGCTTAGCAAAGTCATGGAGAGCACAGGATTTCTTTTCTGAAGGATAGGTGGCTTGAGCCATTCAGGATGCTTTGAGGTATTTGAAATAGGGACTTAGATCAGGTAGATACAATATTTGACTTGAAGGCATAGGTATGAATAGCACTGATACATATGTAAATACATTGACTTTATAGAATAATTGTTAATTCAATTAGAAATCACTTCATGGTCCCTCACTACTGCTTGGTCATGGCTCTACCATAACCCTATAAGAACAGAACGGGAATCAAGTTGTGATTCAACCCTGTTTAACCTCTAATTTTCTCCCCTACTTTTGTGAAGGACTGATGCTATTGAAATTAGTGCTACGTTTTCTGCAGTACGATGCTGACTTGTTCGTACCCCAATGAAATGCTACAGGCAAAGCCCTGCTCTTTTCTCTACCCCTCCCTTCCAGTTTCTTCCTGCATCAACCAAGCAATTGCAAACAGCTATCCTTTGAATGTTACAACATTCCCCCTGCCCCCCCACAACACTTGAATGCTCATAACATCTACAATTATATTTGAATTCCTGCTTTGATTAAGCATTTTCGAGTCCTAGGACTGCGTTAAAATTTCCCACACATAACAGCTAGTCTATGTGAAAATACATCAAACTGAACTCTTTGGAAACAGTTAAAGGAAAGCCTGAAAAAACAGGAATATTTTCTGCAAAAGTAGAAGAAATTTTCCAAACTATTTCAAAACTACACAAGCACAAATACTTCAATCCACTTTTGGCATTCAGTTTTAGTCCTAGCAAATTTTATAAGTGCTTCAGTTTGGAAGTTAAAAGTAATGTTTGTTCCTAGTATTTTCACAGTTACTACAATCACAGGGATCAAACTGAATCAGAACCGGTAAAAATTAATATTTTTGTTCCATTTCTTCTTTCTTTCATAAGGCGGCTTTACCTGCTGCAAGTAAATTGTTTGCTTTTCTCTCAGTAAATCAGTTCTCACTTGTGATAAATTGATGTCTGGCTGACTACACGATTGTATGGTAAGTGACCCATCTATCACCTTTTTAAGCCTAAATTTTACTTAATTTAAAAATAGAAGATGGAGCAGAATGCCTAAAATGCATTGTACCAGGATTTCCTGTCTGTCATTCTGCTTTTTCAATAGGAATCTCTATTCTGGGGAAACCAAGTTAAATCTCTATATATCTCATTTGTAAACAGATAGTATTTGCTCTCAAACAATGAAATGCAGATTGCTAGAAGCAGGCATCAGGATGTTATTGAAAATATTCCCAGAAGAGTTGAAGTTTTACTCAGAGGTTTGCTACTCCAAGCAGTCTTGGCAATTCTAGAAATAGATCCGCTAGAGGCAAGATAAATAAAATTAAATGATTTCTGAAGTCCCATTTAAAATATAACCAAATGTGAAAACAGCAACAACAACAACAACAAAAGGCAAAACCTACATTGTTGGAGAAAAAAGGCTTTACAGCCTCTGCAAAACTAAAACTGCTCACTTGGCAGTTGAGCCTCGGGAAAGTTTTAGCCTCTCTGTGCAGAAGNCAAGCAAAACAAATACAACATAAGGAATTGTAAAGAAATGTCCCTACTAGCTATTTAAGTACAATTTTAAAATTATATAAAATTACATAAATTAGAACAAAAAGGATATCACTGTTTTCTAACTCTGATTCAACACCTGTCAAATAATTTGAAATAGTTTCAAACTGTATTCTTTCAGCATAGAAGATAGATAATATAAGGTGAATATCAAGAAATATTATGTTAAAAAATATCAGATCAGATCCTGTAGTCCTTTTAATTTTTTCAGCAGGTCAATAAATGAAAAGATTAAAGAAAAGGCCCTCTCAAAACTATTGTAAAATTGTGGCTGAAGCAATTTCTGATTTTACTCTTTATGATGAAAGTAAGTCTTAAACATAAAGTTCTGCTCAGGATCAGTTACTGACTTGTCTTGAGAAAGTGTGGCTTGTTTTGGATGTATTTGATTTTAAGTTTTAACTCACATGCAGATCAGAGCCTTAGGAAAGAGATTAGTAATGCTGCCAGTGAGAAATACCTTTCCACGGATAAAGAGCTGTTGTCAAGAAATACCTAGCAGCCAACTGGATTTTAGAAAAGCAGAACTTCAAATCCCTTGAACACCAGCCAGATTTAAGATTCTTAACTTGTGTGGCGTTATCAATTCTCTTATAAAATATACACTTTCTTTATTTATGGTTTCAAATCTTGTATCTCAAAAGAAAGGTTCATAGACTTGGTATCATTTGACTTGGAAGTGACTTTTAAAGGTCATCTAATCCAACTGCCTGGCAATGAGCAGGGACAACTTCAACTACATCAGTTTGCAACTTGTCCCACATTTTTGCTTCTTTAGTGCTTGTTTGGTTAGATCATAGACCTGTGCAATGACAGAGTTGTTGAGGTTGGAAGTGGTCTCTGGAGAGCACCGGCAGAAGTTTGGTATCAGATTGCATTTCCAGTTAGGGGAGAGATATTCCCATTGTTCCATATCTATATATTCCCATTGTGGAATATCTAACCTACAGGAAAAACTGATTAGAGGATTTGTTTCAAATATCATCCTTCTAAGTACCTAAATTTTCCAGGCTATTTGGATTTTTTCCCTGCATATAGAATTTATGACTGTCTTTTTCAGACAACATAGACTTTGTAGCAGACAGAAACAGGAAGTCTTTTGGTGCTCTCAGGAAGACTCCAAGCTCTGCTATCTCATCAGTTTTAGGCATCCAACTGTAATAACTTACACTACAATCTGTAGGGCTTTCTGCTTGGGACTTGCTTATTGACTACCTGAAGATTATTCCATTTTGCTAAAATAATTATTCAATCAGCAAGAGGAAATGAGCAAACAAGATTCCGCAGCATGGCAGACATTATAGGACAAGCAAAATCTAGTTCCATTAAATTCACAAACATTTTAGTCTAAGAAGTAATGGACAGCATGAAGGAAATCTAATATCTTCCTTCAGAAAGTATATTTGTGGCATTAATACAAATTAATGCCACAAATTTCAATTGGTTATGACAGATGTCCAATCTTTGAAAAAAGGGAGCCTCTGCTTTTAAACCTGATAATATCAATAAGAATATAGTACACCAGTATTCTGTTAATGTGTTTGAGTGTATGATTTTTCACGCACAAATGTCTCCATAAATTTTTGGATTGAACCCACACACACCCCTCTGTGGAAATTTTATGCTTTTACATGATTTTTCTCCTAACTACCTATCACTTCATTTAATTTTAAAATATTACCTCCCACTTCAGACAAAGCAAGTTTTTGGGGACAATAATTTTCAAGATAACCCTACATAACAGCTATTACTATTGTACTGTGAGCTGCAGCCTATAAATATGACATTTCAAGAGCTAGGAGAAGCTAGGCATATAACACTTTAAAAATTCTCATTTTCATGGGTCTCTTGAACACCTCAGATCTAGATGTTAGAGCAATTCAAACAAATGTGAGTCATTGTAGTACTCTGCTTAAATTATTTCATTACCTCAAAATAGAAATTTGTATTAAAATTCTATAATGGAACAAATTTTAGACTCAATCTGTTCTCCTTAATGATATCCCTTATTGCTTTACTTGTTTCATGGTCATCCTAATTAATAAAAAAAGCAAGAGAATCTTACTTGACTCAGTTTCTGAGGAGTGCTACATAACTAACAAGAACAACTTGTTATCTAACTTTCTTGATGGATTCATGGCAACAACAGGAAAAAAATCACGAGCGTGGCTTCCTCTTGAAAGTAGTCCCTGTGATTTTGACCCTAAAAGACCTTCCACAGTGTTGGAAACCTGTCACTGCATGCCATTTATTTTTTTTTTTTGCAGCTTGTGATTCTGTAGTAAGCTCAAAGGGCAATATATTGGTACAGGCTTAATCAGTGTAACTGAGTCTGGTGGTGCAGAATTCTGTTATTTGAAGCTGAATATTTCAGCTGCTCTGAACTGATCTTCCATGCATTTTTTTTTTCTCATATGGAAATGCTTCAGTGACTTTCTTTTCTTCTTGAATTTCAGGCTGCTATACATACATGGCACATTTTTTTATGTTTCTTCAGTATATATTGTCTCTTACATATCACTAACAGCAAGGAATTTCGCAAGTTATCTATGGTCTTTGAAAGTTTTATTTTCTTTTGATCAGTTCCACAAAGGACAATAAAGAATATTGGAGGAGTTTGTTTTCATTATTTTTTGAAACAAAATATGTCCATTAAAGTGAATTCTTCCCAAAATACAAAATCAGAATTTTTAATACTTTTTTCTAAAAAACTAAATATATATATATATGTTTAATGTATAATTATATAATTATGTTTAATATGTTTTATATATTGAATATACATATATATGTATAATGTTTAATTTGAGAAATTTATTGGCAACCTTGATTTATAATACATAATGACTTCATAAGGGATTATGAAGAATTATTAGGAATTAAAGCTCCTGCAGATCAATGACGAAGCAGTAATGACAATTAATTTTGTATTGTTTTAACCATAATGTCGTTTTCAGTTCACCAGCTTCTTGTTGCATAAAGGCTTGTTGTTTCCATATGTTCATCTGTCAGGTCCTCTTAAAGCTCAAAATTTAATATACTTAAAAAAACCAAAATAAGCAACCACAAGAAACAATCTTAGCTAGGGCATTGACCTTTCCATCCTCCTTAAAAATGCTGACTGTTTGACTTGTCTGGGGCAGAGTCAGCAGTCAGATCATGAGGTAAGCTGGCTGTTTTCACAGCAAATGTGGTATGCAGAAATTGTTGTTTGAGGCAGAAAGTTGCTTGGCCATTCAGAGGAACACAGATCAGATCAAGTCACCTGGAATCAGTCAGTCACAGTCTGCAGTGGTCCAGGTGTGTCATGAGAAAAGAGCAGGAGAGCACTTCAAGGAGTCGCACCAGTTGCAGCTGAGGTTGTATCAGAAGCTGTCATTATCATCCAGAGGAAAACTGACCACCCTCTTGGAATGGTTTCCTTCTAAACAGGAGAAATGGAAAAGATGCCAATAAATACTGCTTTTCCTGACTGTCCAGTAAGGGCAAGCGATGCAAATGGTGCACCATGGCACTTGCATAATTAAAGAAATAACTCTAATATTTTATAATTTTTGCTAAGCTGGATTTGGTAGAGAGGATAAGAATAAACAATTTTAGGAGAGAAAGAAAATACATGGTCTTTTCTTTTGGATTCCAAATTTTAAAAAAGTCCTTTCCCTTCTTTTGGACTAAAATTTGCCATTTGCACATGAATATATAGCGCACAAAGTCCAAAAGGAAACTTGTTACAAAGTTTCTCTGAGAAAGTAAATATTGTTTGGCATTTTTCTAGGTAACTTTTTTTGTTGTGTCAGACTACTTAGGGTGAATGTCATTACCAAGGTATGTTACTACTCATGCATTTCAAAGCAAAATTGTCTCTGCTGCTTAAAAGAAAATGGTGTCTTTAACCTTTGTACATATAAAACATTGAAATTTTTGAGAATCAAGTATTTCTTTATTTTTTTATTCTAAAAACTCATTTGTGAAGCTGAAGGATCCAGATTATGTTGTAACCTCTATCTTTTTCTACCAATTTAATACCCTTTTCCTTTTCAAAGCCTATAATAAATGAATTATTATAGCAGAATTGGTGCTGAGATTTTCACTGGGCTTTGCAGCTGAATTCTCTGCATATTTGTTTTGTGGACTTGGCTTTTTGTTTACCTTTGCCTCTCTAGGGAACTTAGAATTTTGGGGTTTTTTTCTAAGACTTTCTTCAGAAAAATGTCTATATGAAGTAGAAATACAAACTTCTCCCCTGCAAGAAACCAAAAAACCCACAGAAACATGCAGTTTGCAGAACACAAAGAAATAGTTAAATAAAACAATAATGATTGTGATAATGATAATGTCATTTGAAAAGCAATTTCCTTTTGTATAAATCCTCACAGAAGGACATAATGAAAAGTTTTTGATATATTTTCTATTTCAAGGGAAGATGATCAAATTTTGCTATCATTAGACATTTAGTTTTTAAAATTAACTTCTTAACAACAGAGTTGCAAAATTTGTTTAAAGTACTCCAGTCACTAAGTTTCGTGGTTGGCACACGTGGAGGACAGGATGTCATCCAGAGGGACCAGGACTAGCTTGGAAAGTGGATGCATGGGAATCTCATAAGGTTCAACAAGACCAAGTGCAAGGTGCTGCGCCTGGGTTGGGGCAACCCCCAGTATATATATTCACAGGCTGGGGGATGAACGGATCGAGAGCAGCCCTGCTGAGAAGGACTTGGGGATGCTGCTGGATGAGGGGCTGGACATGGCCCAGCAATGTGCACTCACAGCCCAGAGAGCCAAAAGTGTCCTGGGCTGCAGCAAAAGCAGCGTGGGCTGCAGGGCAAGGGAGGGGATTCTGCTCCTCTGCTCTGCTCTGGTGAGACTCACCTGGAGTGCTGCATCCAGCTCTGGGGATCCCAGTGCAGGAAGGACATGGACCTCTGTGGCAAGTCCAGAGGAGGCCACCAAGATGAATAGAGGGATGGAGCACCTCTCTTATGAGGAAAGGCTGGAAGAACTTGGTTTGTTCAGCCTGGAAAAGAGAAGACTTCTCTGTGATCTGATTACTGCCTTCCAGTACCTGAAGGGAGCCTTCAAGAAAGATGGAGAGAGACTTTTTACAACAGCTTGTAGTGACAGGACAAGGGGGAATGGTTTTAACTGAGAGAGAGAGTAGATTTGATTAGATATTTGGAAGAAATTCTGTACTATGAGGGTGGTGAGTCATCGGGACAGGTTGCCCGGGGAAGTTGTGGTTGCCCCATCCCTGGCAGTGTTCAAGGGCAGGGTAGATGGAGCTCTGAGCAGCCTGGTCTAGTGGAAGATGTCCCTGCCTGTGACAGGGGAAGCTGGAACTAAATGATCTTTAGAGTCTCTTCCAACTCAAGCCATTCTAGGATTTTATGATTCCAAGTTTCCCTGTTAGTTACAAATTCTGTAGTGAAAACTATGACATGACTTTATGGGAGTCATACTCTAAATAATTAATAAACGGTATTAAAACTCTTCTGTTATAAAACAGAACATAAAGGAAAAAAACTAACAAATAAGGGAAAAAACCCAAAAAATTAGAAAAAAAAAAGGTACAAACACTTCTACCTTGCTTGACTAAGCTTTTATCCAGTGTTTAAGTCATGTACCAAAATAGCCTATCTATACATTTTTTGGTTTTTTTCTTAATATAAGAATATCCACTTTTTATCCAAACATAAACCTACTGACGTCCTGAAGTTTTTCCTTCACTGTAGTTGACCAGATGTGCAGATGCACAAAACTGTCTTTTGGCAAAAATATATAAGGGGTGGGGAGAGGCGGAAGAGTGAGGGAGAGAGAAATTATTCTATTACTTTGAATATCACATTATAAATAAATGTATTTTAAAAAGACTGCAGGGTAACTACAAATTCTCTAGTCTCACATCATAAGAAGCTTGCTTGATTTTTACTGGATCCCTTTTCTTGCTATGAAAATTACCAAAACTGAAGATTCAATTTAATTTATATAGTCAATTAAATTTCGACAATTTGTATGAATCTTCAAAATACCTGTAAGCTATCAGATGAGAGCTGTGCATTCAGAAAGGCTACTATATCTCCTTCTCCACAGCCAATTGTGTTCAAATAACTAGACACATTTGTTTAACTTCGTTCTCATTAAAGTTGATCTCTTCCTATGTTTAATCTGTAGCATCATGAATACTGCAGTACCACATTTTATTTACTGCAATATAAATGTTGAATACTGTTGGAATCAATAATCTTGCTATAGAGAGTGATATAAGTGCTCAAATTATTTCATTTCATGACTTCTCATTAGGGTCTATTGAATTCCACTGCACAGAGTATGGAAAATAATTCACTAGTATAAACCTTTGTAAGGTTCCCACCTAATTTTTTTTTTTCCCAGGAAAATCTGTAGTACTTTTTATCTATTTTTTCCAACATAACTCTAGGCCTGCATATTAAAGTGTGGTAGTTGACACATGTAGCCATGATTTAGAAAATGCTCAGATATCAGTGGAAGACACAACAGAGACTGATGATGAAATCCTTATGGAAGTGTGCTATAATCCCTGGCAAAGAAAAAAAATGTTAGGTTTGGGGCAGTACAAAATAGCTGCAAGTGCTGCAAGAAAAGCCCCTCAATTCTTTACTTGTCTTGGTCATTTATTTCCTGTGTGACCTTAAGAGGTTCTGTTTTCCTCAGTATATTTTGGTTTATTTGTCACATCTTTAGGGCAGGGACCTTTTCAGAAACCAAGTCACTGTCTTCAGCTCTATTCGTATCAGAGGGCTCTGTAGCCACTTAAAGGCTTGTTTGTTTGTGATTTTTTGTTGGTTTTTTTTTTTTACTTTAAGAATTTTTTCTAATAGGTAAAATGGTACTTAGCTCTCTATTTGCTTTAAGGGGTTGCTATCATAGAATTAAAACTTCACTTACTATTTAATTGAAAGCAAAAAATGCAGAGTATGGGGAAGGCTTCTTGCAGCTTCTGTAGCTAGTTAAAATTGAGGATGTGACTACTATGATCTAGTTTTCATTCCACAGTAAATACTTTCAAGCAATGATTTCTACATTATGTAAGGATATGCAATAAAATCAGAAATATCCTAAGACAGCAAGCCAGTAAATCAATTCATTTGATTAATAGTCATGAAAAGATTCAGACATTCAAATATAAATGTACGATTCAGCGCTGAAGTGAATTGATATCTGATTAGTACAGATGGTTTCTAGATCAAAAACTGTGAATATGGTAGGAATGATATTGCTTGTAAAGAAACAGTTTTTCTGAGAAGTATATCCTTAAAATCAGCTATGTAGAAGTCCTACAGAACAGAAAAGGCAAACCAAACCAAAACACTGTTTTCACTTGTATTTCTTCATTTGGCTTTCTGAAAGAGAAAATTAATATTACATATGAGTAAGAACTAATTAAATTAAGCAACTGTGACATTTGTGATAATGATACCAATTAACCAAAAGCAAAAGGATATGTTCAGTGAAATACAGAGCTAACATCTCAAATATCACTAATATGAGACTTCATAGTGGTGTCTTTTAAATAGAGCTGTGGTGTTTATGCAGAAATGAGCATTTCAAGGGTAAATTTAGCACAGGACAGGAGGAAGCTTATTGAGAGCTGCTCCTATTAATAGTCTGATCTGAGTATGCGTGACATTCATTTGTCATCACTGCTGAAGTCTACTTTCATATACCTTCATCTATTCTTTCAACAGTAGGAAGTCCTGACTGAGTACAAGTTTGTACACACACAGTAGAATCTCAAACACTGCCTATTGCCAAGTAAACACAAAAAAAACATTTATGGCAATTCACTATCAAATCACACATTCCCATCACTGAATATTTAATGGGAATCTCTACTGAAATCACAACATACTGTGGATCATGGATGAACTGCAAACCACTTCCCATAGCAGTGTGGACCATCAGCAAACTGCAGACCAATTAGACTATAATAACGCAGTGAGAACAGTCTTGGTTTGTGTTATGTGAAGGCAAAACAAAAATAAACTCTGCAGACCTATTTTCCCAAATGGCAAAGGGCAAAAAACAAGGTAGGAATAAAATAACTAGACCCATAAATTGTTTATAAAAAGTGAAGATTTAGAATATATTTTTCAGTATTTAAGTTGCTCTATTATAAACTTTTTCATAATTTAATTTCAAGTCAGGTAGAAATTGCAGAAGATGAATATTTATTCAAAGATTCATATGTGAGTATTTAGACAGCCCTGAGTATGCAGGCACCTGTTTGAGTAACTGGTATAAAATTTTAATCATAGAATAATTTCACATGTATTTACTGTGATAAATAAAAATTAGTTTGCTAGAAGTCTTTGAGATGTCAGAGAAAATAAAACAGGATGCTTGGGGTATTTTTGTTAAATTTAATTTCTTAAGTTTTATTTTTTTTTTAGGGTTTTAGTAATAAATGTTAAATATATCTATAAAATTTAGGTGGCCTTTAGACCATTGAAGTCTATGATCAAAACCAGAAGTTTAACTTTTCTTTTGTTTCTGGTTTGGTTTGGTTTTAGAGACACAAGTCTAAGAGACCATGATGTCCCATTAGAAGCCATAGTAATATACTGCATTGTACAAATAGCAAGCATGCAGAAGAAAGCACTATACAGAGATATCCAGTTGCATGGGTTTTTTTAAAGAGACATCTGAAATCTTCTAAATACAATGTGAATATTTACACAGATGTGAATTTAAAATGCGAATATGTCAAAATATGTATTTACAGTACTTACTATGGTCATGTTAATGAAGATTTATATTTTCCCATGTAATAGCCAGATCAGAATTAGAACCCTATTGGGACTTGACATGTGAAATAACAGCAACTTGGCAAACTGTAAAGCACAACTACTTTAGATGTTAGCTGAGATCAACCTTGTCAGTTGCTGCAGTCTGTTGCACTTTGAATCATAGCAATCCCATCACGTTTCTGAGACTGAAATGACTTTGAATAGTGTTGTTCAGAGCACTTATTTTATTAAGACATTGTTGTTTTTCCCAATAAAGAAAAGGTAGATATCTAGTTTGTTAGACTTACTGAAGCATTAGCCAAATCAAAACTGCCATCAAATTTGCATACAAAAAATGCTAAATCTTTTTTTAATATGTATTTCCTTAATATATATCTATTTATAGGTAAACTTGACACAAAACTCCAAGATAGTTCTCAATTTGGAGATTCGTTTCTATTTTCCATTATACTTTTACTTCAATTCTACTGAAGGTTGATAATACAATTAATAGTTTTAATAAGGCGATCTCTGGAGTGAACATAAGGATACATATAATTGAGTATGAGAAGATAAATAGAGTTGTAGCTTGTGACATTAAATTGGATGCTAACAAACATCTAAGCTGTATTCTTCTACAGAAAAGAACACGTATATTTGAAATCGTCATGACAATATGAATAAGTAACCATTAATGAAAATGGAATTATATCTTTCATGATAAAAGAAGGAAACAGACACTATTGAATGTGTATGTTAATTTCAGTTTGTGGCTCAGACCTTGTAGCACTGTCTATCAAAATTCTCCTTTGGTCTCTGTGGAAATTCGCATAACTTTATTTAGGTTCATGTTGAAGTTTGTATTTTTATGCAAAATCCAGGGACTGCTATGAGACACATCTTTGGGTGAAAAAAAAAAGAAAGAAAAGAGGAAAAAATGGTGACTGTAAAAGTAACAGAAACGTGTTCATAATAAAAACTAACAAAAGATGGGTTATTTTTCTGCTTCTGTTTTTAAATTTTGTGTAAGCCTAAACCTCCTTAAAAATGTTTGTTGCCAGACCAGGAAATAAGAGATGATATTGATTGTCCACTGAATCATTAGAATGAAGAGTCAAAAAAAGTGCTTAGTTTCATATTAGACTGTGACCTTGATGTCATCAGTGAATGCTGAGGGACAGCTATAACTCCCACGAGGAATCATTTTTCTGCTAAACAGATTTCTTCTGAGCAAATCATGCTGATGCATCCACTGTGCAACTTTGTGGGAAGCTGCATGGCAGCAGGAAAGGCGAAAGTCTCTCCATGTGTCCTCTGGATACCTTGTGTCCATAGAAGACAGTGATATCTCAAATGATCAGTGTAATTCATCTCATTTTTGTCCTTTCAAAACCTTTCACCCAATCTTTATAGGCTTTGGAGCCATGTTTTATTATTAGAAGAAATTATAGAAATCAATGATTCCTGCTACAATATAAGAATTAAAGATACGTTTTTAATGAATAGCCATAGCCTTACTGTTTGGAGGAGTAATTGTAATACTATTAATGCATTGTTAATAGGAATGTTAATACTGGTAAACATTTTAGACCAGTTCCATTACATTTTAAAAAACTTTAGTAGCAATTATTGCTCGTGGAAGAGTGGCTTTTATTTTTCTTCTTGTACCTTGCCTTGGATGTTGCTAGACTGTTGCTTGAATAGAAAGATAACAATAAACTTCATGGCTGGATACTCCACTTTTTTTAGATTTCCCATAGGGTCTTATGAATAGACCCAAAGAAGTGCAGTCTGACTGACATCAGCCACGGAAGACTCAAAGTGATATCTCGTGGATTTTTGTGGTTCTCCCTATTTGATAGGGTGTATTTCATGCCCCCAGGTTGCATAACAACAAGACTTTCACACATAATTATTTCCACAACAGGTCTTAATTGTCTCAGTACTCAGTATTAGAATGCTTTATTTTTAGGTGACTATAATCTGCAGCACCACAAAGACCATCATTCCCTGTAGAGTGTGGCAGAAACCTTACAATACCTGTAACTTCTATACAAGCAAATAACCACATCTTGTTTCCCAAACAGTAAATAAAAATACTTCATGTGCACTATCCCTCCTTTTTTTGGCCAGCTAAACTTACATATTTATGTTAATGTGATGCAAATGCAGCTAGTCTGTAAAAAAAAAAATGACCACATAATTTTGTTAGCAAACAGCAAACTTTGCTTACTGTTGGTAAAACAAGGGTAATAGAGACAGGGATTGCTTATACTGCAGTTATGACCTTTAGTACTGTAAATATTTCAGTAGTGGAACAGGCTGCCCAAGGAGGTCATGGACTCTCCCTCTCTGGAGGCATTCAAAACCCACCTGGACCTGTTCCTGTGAAACCAACTCTAGGTGACCCTGCCTTGGCAGAGGGGCTGGAGAAGATGATCTTCAGAGACCCCTTTAAACCCTAATGATTCAGTGATTCTGTGAAATAAGCAGGGATCTCTACTGAAAAGGTAAGCCACATAAACCAGTATTCTGGTAGTTTTATAAATAATGCCTAAGTCAAGTGTGGAGTGGAGCTCTCATCAATGCCCGAATGGCTTTTTCTCATCTCTAGCTCTCATAGTTTCATTCCCTGGTGTTCTTTAAGCAGTGGTGAATCTAGTATGAGTGCTCACAAGAAGACACATGGTTGCTCAGGGATTCTCCAAATATGAAGTTACATATTCTTAAAGATAAAAAAACAGAATTGGTAAACTGTGTGAATGCACAAACCATTGAAATTCACTACCTGATGGTGCATTTAAACACTCACCTAAACCTTTTTCTGCTAGCATTTCTGGTGCCTATGTGGTTGTGCAAAGGAAAAGACCTGTATCTTTACAAACCTATCAGTCAGGATGTGCTTCTTGTTGGGATTCTTTTCAAATCTTATAGCCTTTTCATGTCATTTTGACCGATGGAAAATATTACTGTACTTGCAAAGCTTTTTTATTAAAAGCAGAAAGACTACTTGTTTGTTTAAAAATGCATTTGATTCTTAGCTTACAAATTGTTATGAGCTGTTCAGCAAGAAATGTCACAGGAACTTTCATTACCTGACCACTCTTATAAAGGCCATTTTAGCATATTATACCAAATGGAATCTATGTCAGCCATAAAATCAAAGAAACATTTGGATTGGAATGTGTCTCTAATAACAGTAATTATATTTAGCACTTACTTTGCAATTTTCATCTGCAAAGCACTTACTAACAGCATTAGATACTTAATTCTCACAGAACCTCAGCAAGGTAGGCAGCTATTAAACCTCCCTGTAAAGGGATGCATTATTGGCTGGCAAATGATCATTCACTGAATAGAATGGAAAAGAAAAGAATAAGGTATTTCAGCTAATCCAGGAGTTTTAAGAAGAAAAACTTTAATTCTAGTAGTTTTAGGAGCAACATAAAGTGCAGGCCAATAGCTCTGTTCCTTGAAACACACAAAAGGCTTCGCTTAATCAACAGTGACTTACCATACTCATAGTCCTGTGAAATGTTGCCAAAATGCAAAGAGTTTATATTTCAACCCACAGTTTTGATTAAACTGCCTGCACACAATCCTGTGCCATGTGCTCTGGGATGACCCTGCTTGAGCAGGGAGGTTGGATCAGATCAGCCACTGTAGGTCTTCCCAACCTTATGCATTCTGTGATTCCGTGAATATGGAAGTCAAATGGAAAACTCTATCTTCAGAAGGTGTTTTGCTGAATCACTGTTTTTCTGAGTACAAGGAGCATGAGAAAACTTCCTTTAATCTCCCTTCCTATCATATAGTCCTATAGATTCTGCAAGTTCCCCAGTATTTCACTGTTACCTCAAGGCAGCTTATCTCTGAAGAGTACTATCCAAGATAACACCTCTCTGCTTCTTATGCTACCACAAGTTAGAAGATTGTTGGCTGCTCTCCAGAGTAAACCAAAGGAGATAAAATCTGCCTGGATAATTATGAAAGTATTCAATTTTTTTCTTCGTATCTGTTTTATACAACTGCATTGGCACTGCCTGTCATTCATATAATGGCAAGAGAACAACTTGTTGTGAAAAGTATTGCATGATTTAAACAGGTGTTCTTTCTATTAACAGTCCATAGAGATTGGGGGCAGGAAATAAGTCAAATAATGAGCTATGAACTTATATCTAAGGTAAAATAATACTAATAATAGTTATAATAATAATAGCAGTAGTAGTAGTAGCTTTAACAACTTATTAGGACAGTTTAAAAATAATCTCTCTTAAAGGAAGTAAAATACACATTAATAAGTTCTTAGTTGGTAGACCTAGATTTACATTTTTCTGCAGAATATTTTTTTGTGTTGAAAACTGTTGATCCATAAGCCCTGAAACTTTACTTCAATTAATTTTTATAATGTTCTTTCTAGGGCTTTATGGTAGCCGCATCTTGAAAGCAATGCAATTCCATACTGAAATTATATTTTTGAATATAATCAGCCCTATGAAGACAATATAATGTAAATATCTAATAGTTCCTTCTGCCGTTTCCTGCCAGAGCTATCTGGGTCCCAGTTCATCTTTTGTTACATTCCATGATCTCCTGTATATTGCACTGATCTCTGCATGCCTGCATTTCTTCACATTTTTCTGTGCATTGCTCTTTATCTTGCTCTTTACTTATTTTCAGCTTACATGTGCTCTTCTGTCTTATTTTTTTGTGCCCACTGTGCCCCATCTTGTCTCCCTTAAAGCTTCTGTTTCAGTCCCAATTGCCTGTCATTTATTTGCTTCCTCAAGTCTGCCACAGGCAGATATTCTTTAACACTTTAAAGTTTTCATTCTCCTTCCACTAGCTTTCTTTTCCTTGTACTTCACATATCAGCATGTTTGACTCCTGCTCCCTGGATGTCACTTTCTATCCCACACTATAAAAATTAAAATTAATTTTTTTCAGTCTATATATTCATCTGTCTGCTGATACATTGAAACTTCCACTGTAGCACCCAAGCAAGGCTACAGGAGAATTTTCTGAACAAAATCTATCAAATAGTTAGACTACATCTCTAATCTATATTTACTACGACTTCTGTTTACGATGAGTTTTTCACACAATTGATCGTGATTAGTTGTAATCACACAATACTACACAAATGATCATTTTGTGAAATAGTAAGTGAGTGGAAGTATACATCAATGCTCTTTGCATAAAAATTTGGGAAGTTATTCTTCTTCTCAGAAGGACAAGAATTCTTTAGGACCTATGGATTAAGTCAGCATATACAGTAGGTGTTTCTGTAACCATTATGACACAACTGATTTTGACAAAGTATATTCTATTCCCAACAGACATAAGAGAATCAAATAATGCAAGATAAAAACAATATATGAAATAAATTGTGCCTATACTGGTGCAAAAAAGCAGATGATGAATACAATCTAAATTAGAGTGTTCAGTCACAAAGTCAGTAGTGGAGATGGTGGGAGGGTGAAGGAATTAAGAGAGGCAAATGAGGACAAGATTTTCTTTTTAATTAGATTTGGTGTGAGATAGAATATAGATAGGGTAGAATGACACCCTTCCACCAAATGTTCTAAATATTAAGGATTGTATAAATGAAGGCCAAGGGGCACAAAATTTAGAACACAGAAGTAAATTTAGATATAATATTAGAGCAGTTGTAAAGGCCAAATCTATTAAATAACAAAGCTGGACAAACTACTGAAAGTCAACAATTTATGCAACAAGTCTTTTTATTTCTTTTCCTTCTGGGAATTTTAGGGGATTGGAATTTGATTTGCATCAAAGTCGCTGCTATAAAATACTGTCTGAAAATTTTAAACTTTCAGAGTGACAAAGCCAGCTAAATCTGGGTTTGCAATTTCTTGCATCTATGACAATTTACCCTTAAATAAAGCAAGATTTCCTTAACTCTGTAATTTAAAAATATCACCACCACCCATTTTTTTCTTTTCCTTTGAATATTCTGAATCTAAAACCACTAAAATTAGTTCCTGTCCATAAACAGCATTTTGTACTTGTCTCTGATCTTATTGATATTTTCTTCCTCTACTAGATTTTTACTTTTTCTTATTTTGAGGCGACATAATTTCCTTTGTAAATGTTTTTACTATGGAAAATCATAGTCTCAACCCTTCTTGCATTTTAGAGTTTAGAAACAGACTCTTGTTTCCCATTTAATTTGTAATATTTTTTTACCTCTCTCTCCTAAACTATTAGCTCTACAGAGAGAAAAGCAGCACAAAGCAGACATTTCTCTCCCTGCCCAAATAAGCTCAAAGATTTTTGCTTTTTTTCATGAAAACACCATCTATGGAACTCAAAAGCTTTTAGATGTTTCAAAGTTTTCTTCTTCCATCGAAATGTAGTTTCAAGGGAAGTCATACTCAAGGAAATTTTTAAAATAATTTAGATCAAATCTTTGAAAGATGTCAAACATCTGAACAAATTAAAATATAATTTGTGGTTGACATAGATGTTAATTGTTTTGGATGGGTGTCAGAGATTCAGTATTTAGATAAATGCATCATTTATTCTATTAAAAAATAATGGGTGTTTCTATCATCAAAAATGAAGGAATATGTTTCTAAAGTTTCTTTTTTTTTTCTTTTTACTCACTTCAATCTATTATCCATTTCTGTTTCAATTTATCCTATTATAGGTCAGAAATGATCCCAGAAAATTTTATAAATATTTTTTTAGTTTGGGGTGTTTTCTTCTTAGTTTCTTTTTTGTAGTTGTTGTTTTGTTTGTATGTTTGTTTGTTTAATTTTGTATATATATTTTTTTTCAGTTGCTTAAGCATTGCTTGAGAGATGTAGATCATCTTTTTGAAAAAGCTGCCTTTACCAGCACTGACAATAAGATATCAGCAAACACTTTTGATCACATGTTCAATGATGAAACTTAGTGTTAAATTTAAAATAACATTCCTCTGTGACTTTCATAAACGTAAATTTTAAAATTTTAACTCTTTCTTTGCCAGGCAGTTGAAGTGATCTTGGTGACCATCTTTCTTTCTGTATCATATTTTCACTGTTTCTGGAAGAATTTGTAGGAAATTAGAAGGCTAACTTTTGCTCAGTCTTCCTTTCTTGTTTCTTGCTTCTAGTTTCTTTGTTTCCCTTGTAAATGCTGAAAATTTTGGCACCTAGTCTTCTGATCTCAGGAGTCTCCTAGAAACTGTTAGTCAAACATTCATTTTAACACCAGATTCTAGGTCAAAAAAAGATTTTTTTTCTTCTGGGGAGGTTGGTAGCAACATCTTATTTTTATTTTGAGTCTTTGCTTCTTCCTTTGGGAACTGCAATCTGCTTCTCAGGATTGTCTGGACATTTTCACTCAAGCTCTCTGCTGTGGGAATTAATGCCTCAACACTGCCAATGCCCAGTAGAATGTGTGACTTCATCTCTGGCTGCAAAACTTTTCCAGCTGTTGTTCTAGAGGTCTCAAGTTCATACATTCTTGCGTGAGACTTGTGCTGTATTCTAAATAAGAAAAGTTGAGAAAGACAGGGAGTTAATATTGTATAGAGCTTTCAGTGGTAAATTTTAGAGGTTCATTTCACCTAACATTTATGTGTTAGACATCTAAGTCTGAGCAGTTCACCTCAGGCTTCATTTATGGTTGTTGAAGATAAATATGCACTTCCAGAGGGTGACTGCTTTGATCTAATTTGCTTGCCTTTCATAGGGTGAGATTAATCTCTCTCTGGAGATGCCTGCTTCTTTCACTGATGATAACACAGGCTAAGATGACTAGCACAGCTCTAACCATTGAATTTTAAAGCACTGATGTTCAGGCAAACCAGTACTCCCTGACATTTCTTTTATGACTGTCTGCACTTTGATATAATAACTAGTCCTTACAATTCAGTAAGAGTAGGGGATGTTAAATGTCTTTGAAGTCTAACTCTTTTGATTGCTTTAGATTTGCCATTTTTAGAAATAAATAAAAATTTTAAATGGTGCAGAAATATAGTTGCAATCATGGAAACGTGGTGGAATGACTTCCACAACTGGAGTACCACAATGGATGACTAGAAAATTTTCGGAAGGGCTAAGCAAGGAAGGAGCGATGGTGGGGTAATTGCGCATGTTATGGAGTGTTTTGAATGATGGTGGTGATGATAAGGTTGAGTCTTTATGGATAAGAATTGGGGAAAGGCCAACAAGGCAGATAAGCTGGTAGGAGTCTGCTATAGATCACCCAACCTAGATGAAAAGGCAAAAGACAATATACTTTATATTTATAAAATATAAAATAATATTTTGTAAGAAGTCTCACAAAGGCCAGCCCTTTTCCCCATGGGGGGCTTCAACTTATCAGACTTCTGCTGTAAAAACAGTACAGTGGAGAGGAAAGAGTCTGGGAGGTTCTTGCAATGTGTGGAAGGTTACTTCCTGAGACAGCTGGCGAGGGAGATAGCTGTGGAAGGTATTTCACTGGACCTGTTGTTTGTGAACAAAAGTTGCGCTAGGAGAGATATAGATTGGATATTAGAAAACATTTCTTCCCTGGAAAAGCTATCAAGCATTGACACAGGCTGTCCAGGAAAGTGTCTGAGTCACCAGGCCTGGAGATATTTAAAATATGTGCAGGTGTTTTGCTTAAGGACAGGGTTTACTGGTGCACTTGATAATTTTATGGTTGGACTCAATGATCTTAAAGGTATTTTCCAACCAAAATGATTATGTGATTCTATATGGGGTTCTTTATTAACTTTTCTATTTGCTGTGTTTTATAAACTGTGTTTTTAAAAAACAAAACTAAAATTCTCACGCACACATACTCACAAACAGTGTACAAAAGATACCCTCCCCAGTGCAAATATTGGCTTGGGAACCTTTCAGAGGATTGATAGCACTTCTAAACTTCTATTTAATTCCTTTCTTTAATCTTTTTGTTTGTTTATTCATTTGTTTATTTTAGTTGACCAGATTTCTTGGGAATGGTGTTCCTTAGATATAAGGTTATCTTTCTTGCCTAGTTAGCCATCCCATGTGTACTGTCTTAAAGAACAAATATTGCCTCTAAACAATTAACAGTTCCGATTTGCAAAGAGTTTTGAGATCATGAAAAGAAAGGTGTTCTCTAATTATTATTATGAAAAAAAATCAATATTTAACTATTTGCGTATAGCTTCTACCTTTTAGGATATTTCTTAGGATAACCATCAAATTTTTCAGTGAAAGCTTTCCTAAGATAAAGAATAGGATTAATGTGGCACTTCATACATTGTGTTACAAACAGTTGTGGAAGAGAAGATTTGAAAAAACAGTAATTTAAGCCAAATGGTTTTTTTCATTTAATAGCACTTTTACCTGGAAAATTAGAAGAAGAAAACTTGAAGCACGAAAAGTTTATTTCAACATCTCCAGTACTATATTGGAATGTTGTATTTATTGCTATATGGGAATATTTATGAATAAATTCAACAGAAAACTATTAAAATGCCTTAGTTTCTTCTAATAAATATATAATAGCAGAGCCACTGAGGAGTTCAATGAATTACATCTTCCTATATCATGCTTCTAGGTGGGATTGCAATGAAAGAGAAGAAAAATCCCTCTCCATTATCAGGGTAATTAGTTCTATAAATTCCTTTATGTCTTCAGTGAAGAAATGGGGTAATTACATTGTGAAACTTCATTTTCCTAAGGGGACACATTAATTTATGGGCACATGTAATACTTGTTTCAGCACAAGGTTTCCACATTCTGTACATGTACTTCATTATGTAGAGAAGAAATATTTGAAGCACACAAGATTCTATGTATAGTACAAAGTGTGTGGGTTTTTTATTTAGGCAATGTATTTTTAGCAAATCTCTTTGATTCCAACCTTCATTAAGTACACTGTAAGACTTAAACAGAAAACCAACTTATTTTGCTTTTAATCCTTGAGAGAAGAAAATATTCAATTTCTACATACATATTAAAGTTCATAAAATATCATTAAAAGCAGTAAGTGTGGTGGCAATTTAATTATTACAAAACACTATGGGTAGAATCAGGGCCCATGTTTTATTAAATTTTATTTCATGGGAAATATACTGTGGTAATTACTAACACAGCTTTATCTATCTTTCTATTATTCAAAGAGTAATATCACCTCTGTTAAAGGTTAATAACATTATTATTACTTAATTCACTAGAATTTATTGAATAATTTGGGCACTCTGAGGTAGATAGTAGTCAATCTGAACAGACTGTTTTCTTACGTGTTCTCGTAATGTTCAAAATCTTGTGAATGGACAAAAAAAAAGAAACCCATTACAAATAATTCTGTTTATGTCCTCGAAATCTTAACAGCGCAACTCAAAAATCATTATTAGGCTAGATCTGATTATTACAGAGAAGAAAAAATTAATTGCAAAGTAGTTAAAATGGTTGTGAACACATTCCTTATGCTCTACCCCTTTTCCTGGTGTCCAGTTCGCCCTCTTCCTGTTACTTGGTGGTTTTATAATAGCAGCAGTGGTGGGGATGCTCTGGTGAGTCGTCTGTAGCTGGAGTCCTTTGCTGTGAGGAAAGTGATGTTCACGTTAATGGCTTCTTCGTCACTCCAGGAACCACTTGTGATCCTTTTTATGTGTTTATTGACACACTTTTATGCTTTTTCTGTTTCTTCAAGAACTTACAGTTTCATGTTGTATCAAAATTACTATAAATTACTATATGTGTTGCCCTTTATATATGTCATATAAATATGTATTTATTTTCTTTCTGTTGACAAGATCAGTTTCGCTCCAGGTCTGTATTTCTTTAAATGTCCATCGCTAAGTTGTTCATAGTTGTGGGGTCTCCAGTGCCACCCTGTGCCCTATCCCTTGAAGTCCCATTGCTGTACTTCTCTCTGATACATCACCAGTTCCCACCTCCCAAGAATATTATTGTACCAGACCTCTATTCCTCTCCTCTACATCATTATTTTAGAGTCATAAACCTCTCATTCTACATCGAAGAACTAATAACTCTTACATATATAAAATTGTTTTTACCTTACAACAACAACAAAAGTAAAATTAATTAGACATAAATACCTGGTCTGTAAGAGAAATTGTTGTTACAGGTAAACCAAG
Organism: Ifrita kowaldi; assembly: GCA_013398055.1. Taxonomy (NCBI): domain Eukaryota; kingdom Metazoa; phylum Chordata; class Aves; order Passeriformes; family Cinclosomatidae; genus Ifrita; species Ifrita kowaldi. The sequence goes on from VZRS01005930.1 coordinate 106,516, forward strand.
TGAAACAAAGCTGCAGGCAGATCAAGACAACTTCAGGCAGAGCAGACCTGACAAGCCTCACCCCTGAAGCCAGGCAAACTCAGTACAGAGCTTATGGTCTATTACTAGCAAAGACAGTATATTATTATCGAGCTACACAGTTACACCATTAAAGTTAGCAAATAACTCTGCCTGCAGTTCTGACTTCCTCTGGGAAGAAACTAAGGTGGCTTTATGCCTAATGCACAATGAGCCCAAGTCTGTTTGATGCAGAGTTCCCTGTGCATGTGTGATAAGGCCGTTCTGTCAGATTTGGTGCACAGTGGCAGCTGGCTGCTATTTTCAACCTGGACACACAGACCCTAAAAGTCATGTAGCTATCAGTGGTCTTTGGGCAAACGAGTGGTCAGGCTCTGGCCACTAGTGGTCTTCCCTTGCAGCAGACTCTAAATGCTGTTTAGATTCTGCCCTTACTGAGTAACATGATGGTTTTCAAAAGAGCCTGAATATAACCCCAGAAGCAGTTGTAACAATGAATAGGACAATTCCCTCGTTATTAAGTGCACACAAGTAAAACAGATGGGCAGTAGACTCAGGGACTTTTTGAAGAGTCATCAGATTATTTGATTTTTCATCCTGTAAAGGAGTTAGTGGCGCACACATTTCTGGCTGTGTTCCTGCTTCCTAGCCCTTATTCGTACAGCTCTGTTCCCACACTGCCTTGCTCAGGGGAAGACACCTCAGCAGTGTACCTTCTAAGACAGTTTATTTCATAAGGGTTAAGAGACTTATAAGGGCAGCACCATCTGTTTTTGCAGCAACATATTTTATTACAATATATTATAATGCAAATGGCTTTAGCACTTTCCTCAGGTAAGTAGACAAAATTCACAATTTATCTTGGCAGGGAAATACGACCTTCTCTCAGGAGTTGGCTGTTGTAGTCACTGTTGGCCAGCACTACATTGCTGACCATCTTAAATAGGTACAACTGATTCCAGGAAAACCACTTACTGAGAGCTAACCTGGGTATAGATGTAGAGTACACCGAGTAGCATTACATGGTTATAGCCTACAGGCTTCTGTGTGCACCTGCCCTGCATAAACACTGCATAACCAAGACACTGATTATGTCCTGTAAGGCCAGTGACTTGGGAGAAGAGGTTCATGTACATGTATATCTTGTCTCCTCCAGACCAGAGTTGATAGGATGAATTATATCTTTATGTCTCCCTTTGAAATATCTTGAGATTATATTTAATGTTATGCATACTCATAACTGTCCTGCTAAGTCTTTTGCTGTTAGGTTACACATAGAAGAACCAAGGGTCAAGGTCAGTCCCTTCCAAACTATTGTCATGTTGAAGTGGGAAGTTGCTATTAAATTTCTCCTCAAAGACCTAAGATGTAGATGCAGAGTTTGAATGCTTAATATTTTCATCAAGTGTGATTGTTAGAGTGTGGTCAGTAGAAGAGCAAACCACAATGAAACAGTTGCATTGAATCAAGAAATGGTGAAAGGACATGCTCTAGATTACTCTAGATTATATGTGTATGACACCATATACAAAATGTAAGCAGCATTGTTGGTTGTACTTACAAAATTAGATCACCATTTTATTGTGAGAGGCCTGATTGAGTGAATATATCATGTTTTTACAACAGTATATCAGTCTGGACCTGTCAGAGAGCCAAAACATCACTCGGTTTAGTTTCCATATGTTGTACACGTCCTGACAGAAGCAGAGCCTCATACAGAACAGTTTATCACCTCCAGAGCCTCTACAATTTGTGACTATATGTGAATAATTCAGCAATGAGTAGTATACTCATGAACTATCCTCAAGAACTGAAAGTCTGAAGAAATTACGCCAGAATGGAATTATCCAAGGCTATTATGACAGATTCTCATCTCTAGTTAGAATATATTTTTATTCTTGCTCCTAGAGGTCTTCATCTTCTGAATTTTCAACCATCAGTGAGTAATCAGAATGATAATCACCTGATTAAATAATACTTTTGCTTCTCATATTTCAGATATATCTGATATGTTATTAACTCTGTAATGAGAAAATAGCTTGCCTTTAACATTCTATGTATGTGAAACTTAGCATGCATCCACCAAAAAAAAAAAAATTGAATTTTTTAATGAGTTCCATAAGTGTAATCTCCAAGATTTGCAGAATCTCATTTTTGTCCCTTATTTACTCAAATTTGTTCTAATCAACAGAAATAGCTCTGCTTATTCTTGTCATAGAAGTATTCTTTGAGAAATAATGCGAATGTCAGCTGCAACAGCGTGACTCAGAAGCATGGGAGGCATCATCTCAGAAATGGCCCGTAGCTATGAATCTTACTCCTGTAATAGAATAACTTTAGACATTGCTCTCCTCCACCTTAAGTTCAGAACTCTTTGTTATGGCTTGGGAGTGGGATGTTATAGGTAGTCTTATTTTTCATTTTTTTGGGGATTTTTTTTGTGGTGAAGGGCAATCTACAATGGCAAAAGGGAGAAAACCAGGTCTACATCTATGTTCAAGCTAAGAAGATTGCTTGATTCTTCAAATGGTTCAAGCTAAATGTCATTTCATTATGCCCCACTCAGGCATCATCTTGGGGAAAATGTTACATATGCATACCTTTTTTCCACCTTTCCTTCTCTTCTCATTTGCTCTTCATTTCTCCTTTGACAAATGGAAGACAGAATAATTTCATAGGTTTATCCAAACAATGTCTCTCTTAAAAGATTAGAAATGGATTATACAGTAAAATTCATTCATATTTCATAATCATTTTAGTTTGGAGTGTCAAGAACGTAAGAAGCTGAAACTGTTTCCAGGAAAGTCCTGATTAGATATGATGGTCAAAACAGTCTTACTGCCTAGTGGGGGTAGCTCTCCTAAACTTCTGTAGGTATTGCTTAGGAACTCTGAGTAAGATAGGCCTGAAATTATAACGAAGAATGAGGAGCCTGAGCCTAGTTCACTAATTTCAACCATTGTCCTGAAAAATATTGAAATCACTGATTTCCCAACTCATGTTGGGAATCAGAATATGACTGGGTTAGTACAAACCACTGTTTGTACATTTACTATTATGAAACACAATATGCATTGCAGAGATATCAAATGGGAATATGAATGTATTTTGGGAGTTTGGATTTTTTTTAGAGTTATTCCCACCTCGCAAATCCATTTGCAGAAGCAATTATATATAATATTTGTATACAAAGCAATCTACACTTTCAATTGAATAGCTTGTTTTGTATGCTGTATCAGATTGGTCAAAATTACTTTACAGGTGCTCTAAACAAATTGCTCAACTGCATTTTGGATCTGCTGGATTTGCTGCTGGCAGTGATCTTTTCCATGGCTCCAGAAACATTTGAGCGCTGTAACTTTCTGATTCCTAACTCAAGAATTACATTTAATTGATAGGCTGATGCTGTTAATACTGACTCTGGGAAAAGGGCACAGAAGAATAAATGGTTTTTTTCAGGTACTGGGTCATCAGTTTGAAATCCAGTCTTGTAATTCCTTCAAGTACTGGCTACTCCCAGTTTCTACAGCTAATGGGAAGAGGTGCACTATAACTGTTAGTACTCCTAAGACACTCAGTCCCATGATGACAATTTTTGATTTAATGATCTAGCTTTGACAATCTACATTTTGCCCGTTGGCAATTCCCAGAGCTGTACACTTATCATGAAGTAGGTGTAGCAGCTGGAATGACCTTCTTGATATGCATAAAATCTTAATCCACTTTAACTAAGAACAGTCTCACCTTTACAACTTCATGGGCTGGCTAGCATAGCTGCTCAGTCTCAATGATCTATGTTACAAAGAGATACGACAAGGTAAAAAAACAGTAAACATTGCTAGGTCATACACCTTAATACTGTGCTTTCTCACAGAGCTCACACACTGGAGGTCAGAAATGAAAGCTAGGGAAGGCTAAATATAAATATGTTAAAGCATAAATAATTTATGCTACCAAAGCAAGAACATAATTAAGGTGACATTACGTTTCTTCCAGCCAGGAGGCATCTTTGTGAAAAGGTAAACAGAAAGTCAAGTGAATTTATCCACGGACAAAACTAACATGATCACTCATAAATATTTGCAAAAGGGTTCCCAAGATTGCTTATTGTGCTGTTATGCTGATAGTCATATGAGGAAATTGCTAACAGTATTGAAACAAAAAGATTTTATGAAGTTTACAGATCAGAGATTTACTTGTCAATGGGTATGAAGATCATTTTACATTTTGTTTTGATTATTTCTACAGTGTGTTTTGTTCATGTTGTATATTTGTTGAGGTCTCTCTTATTAAAATATTACATTTGAAATTGTTATTGAATCTAAATTTACTATAATAAAGTACCTACCTTGTACTGAATTTTTAAAAATAGTTTAGGGAGTGGAAGTAAGTGGATTTTTATAATACCTTCTCTCTCCGCAATTTTGCTATTAAAACCAAATAGTTATTCTTAGAATTGATACTGTAGATGTAATGTTTCATAAAGTTCTGTATGATGAAATTCAATAACCAAAAGCAAAACCATAAGTCAATATGGTTGCTCTTGGTTATGTTGCTCATGAAGATCTTAGTGATGGACTGAGGGTCAAATCGGAATAAAATAAAAAATATTGACTATACAAACAAGTTAGGAGGTTTTTGTTCTGTATTAGGCACTACTTTTTCTAAAAAAGAATTTGCTCCTTCTTGGTGGGAATAAATTATTCGTGATGAGAGTGGTGAGACACTTCAGAGCACAGAACTAGACCCAGCACTCCCATTATGTTTCACGAGTACAGAATATAGGGGAAGAAGTTGGTTAGACCACGGTGCTAATAATGTCAAGGTTGTGCGCTCTGTCCCTGGAAGGGCTATTCACTTAAGAGCTGGACTTATTCCTTTTCTGGAGTTCCAGGAAAGAATCTCCCCTTTTTGCTTCTTCAATTGCCTCTGCCAGGAAGCTGTTATCAATGCACTCCGTGAAACTATCTTGGTTGATTCTGCTCTGTGATGCTTCCCTCCCAGTGGATATTAGGATGATTAAGGTCTACCTTGAGGAGCAGATCCTGCGAATATAATGCAACTTCATTAGTTGGAAGACACCTACAATTATAATCCCCACACTGATCTGATCTCTAATCCCAACCCATTATCTCTCAGCCTGCTCAACACCTGTTCCTAGGCAGAGCTTTGTGCACTCACTATCTTTTCTCCCAAAAGGGCAGCTTCCTCTCCCCACTGTCCTGCTTTTTGCAGTTGAAGTTGGATGTGAACTATTTTATTGATTATATACCATCAGAAAAACATCCCGCATTTAAATAATAGAATCAAAGAGTCCATAGCACTGGAAAGCTTGTTACTTACCTGAAGATGAGTCATGATATAACAAAGAGCAAAACTAACTCAAGTTTTTCAAAGAATTCCATGAGATTCTCTTGGTTTTTGAGATCCTACTTGATTGCAAATAAAAAGAGATTTATACCTACAAGAGATAATCAGAAAATCAGTTCAGTTTTACATGCTCCTGAAAGCCCAAGTGTTTCTTTTGTGGATTTCAATGAAGTTCTGTCATTCTGAATAAGAGATGCTAGGTGATTTCAGTCAGGAATGTGCCTCAATTTGAATTGTTGTGATGTAGAAGAGAATTAAAAAGAAGACAAATTGCTACATTTTAACTCATAGGATAATTTGAGAATTATTTTTAAAAAATATTTTTAAAGGAAATATTTAGTAGATTATAATTTTTGATCTCTTGACTTCAGATAACAATGTAGAATAATTATTTACTAATCAATTTAGAAAGAAATATAAAAAAGATATGATTTTCATGAAAAATACAATAAGTTGAAACAAAGGAAATAAATACTGATGTGTGTTCCCAGCCTTGCTTAATCATTTCAGATCTGTTATATGGTGAGATAGTTGTTGGTGCCATTCAAAACAAATCTTTAAGACACACCATTACTCTTTATTAAAAAGAATGAAACAAAGATAACAACTAAGAAGGTTATTTTCATTTAAATTTCCATGGAACAAACAGATGAGAAAAAGATTGGCTTATTGTGGGAGAAAAAGCTATAAGTTTCCATGGTTGCTGGCTTGTAGGTTTTTAAGAAACTGTGCAAATTGTTAAAAGAACAGAAGCTACTGTCTGTTGAAAGCATTCTTTTTAATAGCAGCTACATTCCATTAGGATGGGTTATGTGCTTTGATTCTTGCTTCTTATAAACAGCATGATATTTAAGTTCCCAATACATGATATTAGTCCCAGACTTTCAGATGGGAATGACATCCATTCAAAACCAAATCTGTGCTTGCCTGTGATCTGCCCCTTTGAAATGGCTGTCATTTTAACTTCTTTCTTAGTAAAGATGTAGAATAAAAGCAACTAATATCCAGGTGCTTTGTTACACTTGTATCTGAATATTTCCTATTTTTCTATTTTCCCAAGATGTGAGGGAGGATTTATCTACAGCAAAATATGTCAGTCGATCATAGGAAAAACGCTGGAACTTCCAACACTGTTCTATAATGCTGGATCTATTGGGTTCTTCGGGTTATTTTAAGCAAATAATTACTGTTTATTTTAAGCAATTAAGACATTGGGTAGCTTGTTTCCTAGATAACAAAACAAAGTAAAAATGCTGCACTGCATTCAGAAATTTAGTTCCTGAAGCACATGTAGGCATTTCAAGTGTAACCAGGGTTGGATAAAAAAATACCCGAGACCAGAGTTTTTGTATGATGTCAGGTAACAATTATTCAGGGGAACTATTTCCACAGTGTCCTAAATTCCCTTAATCAAATGGATGAAATTACTTAAAATTTTTATCTGAAAACAGATTTTAAATAGGCACAGGATCATTTCCAAACAAAAAAAGACCTACAGACCAGCAGTAAGTTTCACATGCTGTCAGGGAAAAAGGCTGTATTGTCAGCAGAGGTCTGCAGATTATCCTACTCAAGGTACTTCAAAACCCTTACTGGTTCTGGTTGGTATATATATATATATGTATATATATATATATATATTTTATTTTTTTTTTAAATCTCTACTAAAGTGTCTTTTGACATTGGTTCAAACAAAGAATTCAGACAATTCATCCCTTAAAGATGTTCCTTTTCCAAAATAAGAAACACAACAACTACAGGATGTAACTTGAGAGCTTGCTGAAGTAAAAGTAAATTTTAAAGGTATTATCATCTCATACTCATCTTTCAAAACAAAATTTTAGAAACCCCTACATTATCACAAAGCAAATAATGATACACTTCAAAAAAAACCATCTGGAGGAACTTTACTTCAGTAGTAATAGGTAGCAAATTCTTTTCATTAGTAGCAACTTTTTCTTCCTCAATGTGTTTAAACAGAATTGGGCACAGTAATATATTATCAGCAACACTCTTGCTTCACACACAGTACTTCAATTATTTATGTGGAGATGTTTTGCTTTTATTTTTCATTAAATATATTGTTGAAACAACAGAAAAATATATATCTGACTAGTGAGCAGCAAATGAAATCTGTGAAGACTTATTTCAATCTGCACATAAAATTGGCAACACATCACATGAATTTTATTATATTTTTAGTTGGTTTTTTTTTGATTATAACATGACATTTATGTTCTGTGCTACTTAAATTCCAATTTAATACTGGATGATATTTTATTAACATGCAGAAGAATGCTTACTATTTAAATTGCAGGACTTTTATAATCTACAGATATTATATATTGTCTGCTTAGTCACCGAAAAATAAAAGGAGGAGAAAAAAGACATACTATTCAGACTACTTTGTGTGTCCATCTCAACCCTGAGCTGTCTCTAAGTACTGAATATTAGACAGCATGCTATCCAACACAGTACTAGTCTGTCTGATTTTATTCTGATATCCTTTAATTTCTGAGGAATTATTTCTAATTTCATATTGCCTGTCTTCTGTGGCTTGTCCCAGTAATAATGCATTATTTCTTTTCATGGTCTGTCTAAAAGATAGAAGGTTGCTAACTGTTCAGCTTGCTAAATAATACAAGCCAGATTCTAAAAAAGAAAGCTAAATTGAGTTCCAGAGCTTTGAGAATTAAACCACCTTCACAAATTGCACGTCAGTGCCTTTCTCCATCATGCAGTGCAGCACAGACAAGCAGTTTTAATCCGCTGTTGCCCAGATAAATTCTAGAACCTGAGTCACTATCTGCTTATCAAGACTGGAGTGAAGTATTCAAGTTAATAATCAATGCCAAGTAGAGTACACGGACTTGTATCATCTTGAATAATGCAGTGGCATCGCTTTACATTACTGCCCTGTCATGTGACAGGAATGCTACTACTGGAGGAGCATGGAAAAGATTTGGATCCTATGATATTGTGTAGGGAGAACACAGCCTCAGGTCTCTTTTGTAAAGAGACCCTGTGAGCTGACTTTCTAGCAGGGAGTATTCAGTACAGGAAAAGACCTCAGATATCCAATAAGAAATGGCAGAGTGGAACTGCCCTCATAAGAGGGCACACTCATCACTGAGCTACAAAATATTTTTGGTTTTTTTCCTAATTCAGGAAATCCTATTCAGGATTGAATAAGGTACATACAATTCTACTTATGCAAGTCCACATGCACAAGATAGTGCTTACATATTCAGGTATCTCAGGATTTTGACAAGTTTATAAATGCAACGTTCTAAGTAGATTCCGTGGTGACAACAGATTGCAGACTTCTGGGCCGCTAGCTGACTGCTCACTAGATTGCTCAGTTTGTATTTCAGATGTCAGCTGAGTTATATAGAAGCCTCATTAGCTCTTTAGATTTCATCCTTAGCTACTAAAAAGAAACTCTTTGAGGAACAGCTTTTTTACTACCAGCCTACCAATATAAATGGCATGCCTACTTTAAGAGCATTAAACATAATCTGTGACTCTAAGTCTAGCACCTTAAATTATGACTGAGATTTTTTTGTAGTGTTAATCATTAGCTGGAGGATTCTGCCTCCCTCTTGACTGTACAGGGAGTGCAACTTTCTACTCTAAAGTTTAATTCCTGATTTAGGAGTGCCTAAAGACAAGTGGCATGTTTCTGGTTTTCTTTCTGGTGATGTGTTAGCAGTTAAAATGATTCACACTCTTTGGAGGTTAAAAAAAAAAAAAAGGAAATGCTGTTTTGGAGCCACCAAAAGCCTAATTTCCCTTGCCTCTATCCGTGTTTCTTATCAGATAGTGCTATATTGAGTTGGAGTCTAGAGCTTTAACAAAGAAGTTGCATTTGGGCACAGATAGAATATTGCTATTATATCTTATATGCAGTATTTGCAAAACTGTTCAATCCTGGCATTACTTATGTCTGATGTCTCTTTTCATACCTATAAAACTGAACAGATTTCATAAGAAACAGAATATATTTTGTAACTAATCTCTCAAATATTTCTGTGACCATTCTTGAGGAAATGAATTATAAAACAAGAGATGGTTATAAGCATGGGATCATTCCCATATATTTTCCTTTTACTGGGGAACAGATTATGCCTTTTTCATTGGGACACGCATTTTGGTGTCAATAAAATCCCATTTTCTTTTCTCCCTTATGATGTTACAGACTTAAAAGCTTAAGAAGAAAGTGTGGAAAAAAAATAAAACTGCAGCCTTACTTCAAGAAAACTTGAGTTTGAAAGTGAGAATAAATTCAAGAAAGTTTCTCTGTAAAAGAGTGTTATTGTGTGTTAACTTTAAACATAAATGTTCAATATTGATGTTTATAAGGTGTTTACTACTTGAAATATTGATTAGAAATGAGGATAAGCATAAACATACTCTAGATAGTATAATCAATTTTTAGATCATTCAATGGAAATAAGAGGTGATAAAGAGCCCCAGGATAATTCCTGAAATTCCTGAAGTTCTGCAGTTTCTCCATGGGTTTAACAGGTACTACAGGGGAAAAAAAATAACTATTTGTTCTGCCTTACCATAGTAAATATGTATATACTAATTATTTTTAATGGAAAAGGTAAAAGGTGGAGGTAAATTATGTCACTTTTTCAGATAAAAAGCACACACAAAGTCTATGCAATGTAACTGTGAATTTGGATGTTGGCATCAACAAAGCTTTGAGTTATTTGGAGTTGGAGTTTTGTTTCAATTAACTTCATGATGAAACCTGCATTGCTGACATAAATACTGCTGATATTACTACTAATAATTAAAAGTGAAACAGCATTAGAAGAGCATGCTTGCGAAAGACAGTGATGTGCAACTGAACAAACACTGTTGCTTGTGTAAATGCTGCAAGACTGGTCCTGTGAAAGTGTCCCCAAATTACTTAGCTCTTGGGACAAATTTTCCACTCTGATATTTTTTTTTTTTTTTTTTTTTAAAGGAAAAAAAGAGAAACAGCA
>VZRS01005930.1:116917-187240 GCA_013398055.1 Ifrita kowaldi
TTTAAAGGAAGAAAAGTGAAGAAGCAAAATTCGTTTGTATTTGACATTTACATAGATCTTGGAGTCTTGAAATTCTGTGACAGTCATAATTCTATTCTAGGGTATTCCCAGGTTGCTCTCTATGCATATGCTTAATATAGGTTTCAGGACTGGAATTGGATTTGGAAACAAGGAGTTCCTTTGAAGATGTTTCTCTCTAGAGTGGGATGCAGTTCATATTCAGGTCTTATTTCTATGGGCATTTGCGAAGAATTTGATAACTTTTTGCAGCAGGATGTTGCCTAGCTAAAGATCAACACCATTGATCATGAACTAATTATATTAGTTCTACCAAGGTTTAGGGGGATGTTTGGCATCCTTTTCAAAACACCTAATTCTCAATGAATTCAATAGAAATTAAATGTCCTAGTATTCCTATAAGTACCTATAGACATCTGTCTGTATAATTAAATAATTACGTATTTCGGAGAACTGTGACAAATGGGATAAATGGCAACCAGCCACAGTAAATGGACATGAGGTTTGAAGATGAACATATAGTTTAGAAATTCCCATTAATTAAAATTTAAAAGATCATTTCTGTCTGACCTAAACTTAGATACCAAAAGGGTTGTAAGAGATGGAAGCTTCTATTAGTAGACGCTGCAAGATGTGTAGCAGGGCTATGTAAGTATATAGATGTGTACCTTCACAATATGCACCTAAATCTTTGTCTGAACCACTTTTTTTTTTCCAGAAGGTATCTATAAAGTCCATAAATAGAGACAGTTTGTTGCTGAGCTGTACAGGTCTGTTGTCCTGACAGGTGTCTAAACATAGTCAGACATAATTTCTCTCTAGGTACCCATCTATTCCTAAAATTTATGTACTAATCTGGCGACTTCTGCTCCACCTATGGTATTAAGTACCAGGATCATTCCTGGCCTTCAGATACAGATTGACTTGCAAGTCGGGCTAATTCCTTCTAGACTGACTATACATGCGACACACAGGACATGTTCCAGCTCTTTTGTGTATCCCCATGTCCCTAAAAATTAATCAAAATATAGGTATTTCTGGGGTTTATGTTGTTTGGTTTATTTCTATTTGCCATTCCTGAGTTAAACTGAGCTGTATCATAGCTCATCACGGTAATTTCTGTGGTATAAATCAAAAGCAAACTCAGAACAGCACTACAGAAAAATTCTAAATGAGTAAATGCAGTAAAGGAACAATTAGCTATACACCCGAATTAATAACAACTTTCTGAAAGGTTGACCTTTTTAAAGGTCTCTGGGCCTTGGAAGAGAGATGCCTATTGTTTAAATCTGAGCTTTCACCCTAGATTTCATTTATAATCAACACCAAAACCATGAATTTCAAAGACACAGCATATCTTAATTTAATGCCAATGTCTGAAACAGAATCCAATTTTTCATCTGTAGAAAGGTCTATTCCTCTCATTTTCTAATTAGGAAAGGAACTTACAGAGAGCAATTAAGTCAAATATATCTGTATGGTAGGTCTCTAAAGCTGAATGAGAAGAATTCTACACTGACTTTTTCCTTTTAAATGTAGACATTCGCATTCTTTTTCAGCACTGGATCTTCAAGCAACAGGTAGCAGCAGGTTTCTCATGTGAACTCATCTGAAACATCATATTGCCATAATACGATTCATTTCACATTTGTTCCTCTTGACAACCTAAAACTCCCTTGTCCCATAAAATATGATTCCTTACTTATAAAATTTTGATTGAAGTCTAAACAAGTTGGAAATAGGTTGCTATTTTTGTGGTCTCATCTCTGTCTCAATCTCAGTAGAACAATAAGAGTATATTTTAACATCTTGAATGGCGTGCAAAATAACAGAGACACATAGAACAGCTGAAGTTGTAAGGGGTTCTTGGAGATCATTTAGGCCAAACTTCCCTGCACAAGAAGGTTGCTCAGGATTTTGTCCAGTCAGACTATTTTAAAAATCTCCACAGATGGAAACTCCACAATGCTCTGCCCAGCCTGTTCCATTTTTGAATCACCCTTATAGTAAAAAAAAAAAAAAAAGCAAATATTTTCTTTTTCACAGTAGTCTCTGAGTACTGTAAGTTGTTGTACATTTTTATTTCTATGTCTAGAAAATAAATAAATGCATATCTAAGGTAACAAAATAGAGGCAAAATAAATAAATTATTTAACCAAAGGAATAAACTGAAATTGTCCTGATTTCATATTGCAGTGTAAAAAATGAAATATTTAATACGGTTTTTGATAATTGTTGTTGAAAGGCTGATTAATTTCAGTGTCTTTGAAAACTCATTCAGATTGAAAATTCTAATCAATATCAAAAATATAAAAAACCCAATGTGTCAGAACCTGACCATCAAATACTATCAGTTAAAACTAACAGAGGGGAAAAAAATTCAATAGACAAAAAATTTACATTAAAATACCCAGTGACATTTGTTACTATGCGGACCATTAAAAGCCCTGCTTAGATGAAAGCATTGTAGTTCAATAAATTAGTTGAATTTATCGGCTTAGTTTTGCAGTTAGAGCTCAAAGACGTACAGAGCAACAGATAACATGGGCCTCAGATGAGATGTAAGAATAGCTGGGGATTTGGAAGAAAGACAGCAAGGTAATAGTTTAATAACTAATGTGTAATAAGTATATATCAGAAAAGGAGACTTGAAAATTGCATTTACTGTATCTGTTTTCTTTGTGCATTTATGGTTTAAGAAGCATAATTCTGAAAGCTCTTTTTTGGAAAAAAACCTGTCTTTTAACTGAAGTGTAAATCAGATAAAAGGTAGCATTAGGTTTTTATACCTTTACAGAAAATAAGCCTTCTTCATCTTCTTGATGCAAGAATGAAATATGTATATATGTAAAAATTAAATCCCTTAGTGTGACTCTCAAAATACACACTCTTTTGAAAATCAAAGTTTTGATCAAAATAGTAAAGAAAAACAACTACAGAAACTATATACTTAGAACTTTAAGAAATTATTTATTAAGCAGCACACAAACATTTTCCTAGTGGAAAGAAAAATTTACTTAGGGAAAATTAGCTGTGTGAATATTGACTAGAGCTTTGAAATTATGAGAAGGGTTTTGACAAAATACCAGAGGATTAATCATTAGTCACACTTTTATCTTGGGATTTACAATACAATTTTGTTTAATTACTTCTGATGTTTCAGTATCATGCTAAGAGCTACAAGAGACAAAGGATTGGAGGGTACATGCTCTTTTCAGACTTGCTCTCAAATGGAAAAGAATGTCTATTAGAACTCATAAACAAAAGTTGATATTCTTGGCATTTCTACACAGAAGAGATCAAGGACTGAGCTGGTATAGAAAAGCCTTGCAAAAGTGGCCCTGCCAGTTTAACATTAAAAGACTTTGTGAAATGGCTTGCATTGTCACAGTTAGGTGAACCACAAGTCATGTATGAATAATATGAACAGGATTCTGGCTTAGTTTCATCTCAAAATTTGTAGGATACTCTCATGCATAACTAACTTTTCTCAAAAGGTAATGTGCACAGAAGACAGTAGGGTTGTTCCATTGTATAGCAAGATTTATCAAGCACACTCTTCACCAATACTTGCCTATTAAATTTTTTACATTAAAAACGATTGTATGATGTGGTTTCCTTTAACGAAAATGTTTAATTCAATGAACATCGTAAGACAAAAAGGAGGTTTCATTTTTCAGTTTTTATCCAGTCTAGAAAAATGGCATGTTTTATAGTATGAATTAGCTATCATTATGGTCATTCGATGTAAAATACTTGTGAATCATTTAAAGAGAGAAATTAATTTGATCACAATTTTTTTCTTTGTTTGCTTGCTCAATTCCCATATAGACTACTCCTTTTGTAATTTGAGGGGAAAAAAAGAATAGACAATTTTAATTTATACATGGATAAGAAAATTCCTTCTCGGTCCCAATCTATTAACCATCATTGAATGGGTAAATGTAGAATATAAAAAATGCAAAAAAAAAAAAAATTATGCAAAACCAAACTCCATTTTATCTTGATTTACATGTTTTCAGATTTATATGTAATGATGTTTAAAAATATTGTTGTTTTAATTTATCTAAAATTGCCAGTGTTCTTGAAATTCATATTGCCAGTTTGAGAAGAAAAGACCAACAATAAAGGTTTGAAAAAAACACAGTTTTTTGACAGGAACTATGGAAAGATAAAGAGTTCTTCATAGACAAAAAAAAATTATATACATAACAAGCAATAATTCCATGACTTGTAAGTCATGGAAGGACAGAGTAAGTAAGGACAGAGAAAGATGAAGTGGGAAGATCTGCAGCATAATGGTTATGTGACATTTCTAATAACATTTTGAATTAACTTTAAGGAAAAGTGTGTGTTTCCTGTTTCTTTTTATATACACCATGCTGGTACGAATTCATTTGGGAATCTCAGTAAGAAAAGTAGAGACATGCAAGGGTAGTTAATGATTTATGATGTAAAACCCAGAATTGGTAGGAAAATTACATATATCTTCTTCTGATGCTCCTGTAGCGCATGACAAGCCCCTACTTGCTGACCATGGCATGGTGTGAAGTTCAAATTCTCACTATTCTTCACATTTCTAGAATATTCTTGCAAGTGAACAGTTATCAGTCTTTTACCTGCTTGACACTAACCTTTCTAGGTGACACACTCAGATTCAGTAAGAATGATACCCTCTTACCCATCTCCATAGAAATGAGCACTTACAAGAGGTTCCCAGGTCCAGAAGAAGTCCACAAAAATGATCAGAGGGCAGGAGCACCTCTCCTGTATTGAAAGGTTGAGCAACCTGGGGCTGTTCAGCCTGGAGAAGGCTCCAGGAAAATCTTATAGCACCTTATATAAAACAGGGCTTATGAAAAAGATGGACACTAACTTTTTAGCGGGGCCTGTTGTGATACAACAAGGGGTAATGATTTTAACCTAAAAGAGGATCAGTTCAGATTAGACATAAGAAAAAAGTTTTTACAGTGAAGATGACAGAAGACCAGAACAGGTTGCATGGAGAAGTGGTGGATTCCACATGCCTGGGAACACAGAAGGTCAGGTTGGATGGGGCTCTGAGCAACCTGATCTGGTTGAAGTTGTCTCTGCTCATTTAAGGATGGTTGGACTAGATGACCTTTGAAGTCCCTTCTGACCAGAACTATTGTATTATTCTAAGAAATAGAGGTGATACTGTTAAATACAGCTACGGTACACACGTGGGTTAAACAGCAGACACTCCTGGTAACATACAGGTCTCTACAAACAAAACCTCTGGTTAAACTCTGCCTAAATTCTGCTTGAAATTACTGTCTCATCATTATGATCTGCTGCACTGGCTCACTACATGGTCAGATCACATTTTACGAAGCAAAGAGATAATCCTCTGAATGCTGCACACATGAATAACTATATCAAAATAATTTTCACCTTCACTTAGCCAAAGTTCTTCAGGAACAAGGGTGAGGTACCATTCTGTCTTAAGATCTTGGCAGTTTGGCTCTTCCAGTTATCTCAGGAGTTCAGAAAATTCTTTAATGAGGCTAGCTGTTTCTCAGAAGATTTGGGAAGGAAAGCTGTAGGAGAAATGTTATTGTATGTATTATTCAAGCATAAATTATAGGTCTCGGCTGGGTAAAATTCTATTGGGTTATAGCACAGGTCAGACAAGATGATCTGATGATCCATTCTGGCCTTGCATTTCTGAGTTTCTGAATAATGTACAATGAATTTTATATATTCAAGTCAAGCTGCGTGGCCAGCAAACTAAAGCTATTTACTACTTCTTGTCTAGATTTATGATGGAAGGGAAAGGATCAGACAGAACTCATTAAAAATAAATTTCTCAATCTCCTTAACACCTACATTTCCTTTCTTTGTTTTCTTTCTGTGTCATGGTAAAAAACTATGGAATCATTCTTTGGCCTAAATCAATAAGTTCTCACTTTTTTTAATACCTTATTGTTTCTTGCTGCTCCTGTAGTGATTTTATATGGCTCATCACATCTTCGTCTGCCACTCCTCCATATTCTTGTCTCTTCTTAGCACCTCTGGAGTTGAAATATTTGTTAATATTCTGAAATGATCCCACTTATGCGGAAATATTGACTATTTATGAAACTGACTCAATTTTTTTTTGTAATCCCACTGACTTCTCTGACTAAAACTGCAAATTTTCATAAATATTTCCTTTCTGTTCTTTAGCAAATAGCTCTGAATTTTCTTCTGAAGTAATTTTTTTTATTACAATCTTTTAGAAATTTTACATATAATTGAGAGCAACACATTTTCAGAGGGTACACAAACATATTCATAGGGGTCAAAAATTGAAACAGTAACTCAGGTAAACTTGTATGGCTAGCATCAGGACCTCTAACTGGATAAATACACTTCGACTGTTTCCAGTGGTAAAAGTCCCTATCTTGGCAAATATTCACTAAGATCTCATTTATTTTAAATATTTGGTGGAAACAGTGTAAGTAACAAGTTAAAGCCATGTTTTCTGTAATAAATATTGGTTTTCATTGTGGATACTGTTGTCATCTATGTCTGTGGAAACCTTTTCCAAGATGATGGTTCATTAAGACTATAATTTGCAGTAATAACAAAGTATCAGTCACCTTCCACTCTTGAATAGGAGAAAGCAAAAAGCAATGACCCAGGCATTAGTGTCAAAGGGCTAGCTCCCAGATCAGTCCTGGGCAGGCTCTTTAGTTCTGCAGTGACTAGCACAGTAGACAATGACAAAGATTGCATTTTAACTCAGCTGGATAGAGCATGGTCCTGCCAACACCAAGGTTGTGGCTTCAATGCAAACATGGGCCATTCCTTTAAGAGTTAGATTGGATCATGCTTGTGGGTCTCTTCAACTCAGAGTATTCTGTGATTCTGTGATTAAGCTTAGAGATTAACACGCAGGAAGCTGACTTTTTCGACAGTGCAATTATTTTGGTTAATTTCCATAAAAATTCTTTTCTTCCAATGTTCTCCTTTCAGGTTATCCTTGATGTAGCACTGCAATGCTATTCAATGACTGTACTGTGATCTGGGAGTAAAAGCACAAACTTTCCGCCCATGTCAAGCAGCATTACAGATGGGGCAGAATTGTAAGGGTTTCCAAGCAGTTTGCATCAGAGCACTAAAAGAAAGTAAAGGATATGGTGCAATTGTGCCAGGAAGCAAAGTAATAATACTCAGTGAATAACAGTGTATGGAGAGGGTGTTTGCATTTCACATGATGTTATCAGATCGATACAGTCACCCATACATAGTCTCGTTAGAGACACCATAGGTGTACCATCTGACATCCAGACGCTTGCCTAGAGAACAGACACAGTGTGGACTCATACTCTTCCCCATGCAGGATTCTCTTGGTGAACCTGTACAGCGTTACATACACCTGCTCAATATAGCTAAATTAAACCCTCACTGTGAAGGTCTCACACAGATATCGCCATGACAGGCCAGGTTGTTAAGAACTTCCTTTATAGCCAAAAGAAGCTGTAGGGCAAGATTTGTCTGGTCTGTTTTACCCAAGTACTTTATGGTGGAATAAGTGGTGACCTAAAAGTTCCAATTCTTCTACACTGATTTTCCTATGACTGAGATGTAGATGTAAAGAGATTTCTATACCTGTTCAGAAGAATTGCCACCCAAGATGCTGAAAGTTTCCCCCTAAAAAACTATAGTGCTCTTCCATCCCAACTACTTATCTATATTTATGTGACAAAACATCAGCAATCAAGCACACACAGAATTTAAAATCCATTTTTGGGGCACAATCAGTTTTATCGAACCCCTAATTCCTCCACTCTGTGATAAAAGGAGTATGGGAACTGGGTCAGAATTGGTCCCGCATTTTTAGCAATTAATATGAAATTTGCCTGTGAGATACAATATAATTAGACAATTTATGTACTAAAATAACACTCCGTAAATTAGATTCATTTCTTTATCAAGAGGATTTTTCTTCCTAACTTCCTAAAAGCTTTACTCATCTTTGCCCTATAACTCAATTACTTACATCCACTTGTGAAGCTCTTGACCTTAAGGGAATAGAGTAAGCCACTCCCTTGAGATCTTTTTCTAGCAGTTTAAGTAATGAGGAGTCAGCAAGTGTAATCATGAAAGGAAAATTATTTTCATCAAGAAAATGTATGTTTATGCTTGTCAAAATGATGACTGTAAGAAGTATGGAGATATGCAAAAAGATGATCATAATTAAAACCTAAGACTGGATTTTTTTTTCTCTGAAAGCACACAAATTCTGTCATCAGAAAGCTCGTACAGATCTACAAAATTTAATTTAATACACTTTTCTTGTTTCTAGGTAACCATCATTTGAATCTTTTGGCCTTCTTCAGAGTTCCCAAAGGAAATTAGCTAATTAGCTCACTGAGCCACCATTAACAAGTATTCTGAAAAGTCATGGGCATTTGGCTGGGAGTGGGGAGAGGAAATGCTAGAAAAAATCCTAGTATGGCACTAGATTTTTAAAGATGACAAATAAATAATTCCAGAAATTCCTACCAAAAAACCACTGATCCTTATTGCCTCAGGGAGAAAAAACACATAAATCATTAAATAAATATTAACAGGAAAGAAGAATCCTTGAAGACTTGATATTGTCTAAACACAAGCTTTAATTAGTTTGCCTTTGTAAACAGAACTGATCATCCAGATATTTGTGCTTTAGAAACAAAAGATAGGGAAGTTTTCACTGATGCAAACAAGAGAAGAGAATGCACAACACTTTACCTGTTTCCAAATGCAGACTTTAACCCCATTGGAAGACATTTATAATTCCTATTCCAAAGCAAGGGCAGCTCTTGCCTTAGGGGTGCTAGGATCCATTCCCACCAGAATTTTATAGCTCTGAGTACAAATCTTTGTGAGCTTTTCTTCCCTCCAGTGCCAAGCACAGACAGTGCACATGAAAGCACAAAGCCAAACACTGTCACACATGAGACGGGGATATGCACAGGGATGGGAAGGATGCTATACCTTTGCCTGTACAGAATGTGGGATCCCCACAACCTGTAAAGCATTGCAGGTTTTATTGCTGTAAGGAACAGGAGATCAAGACAGGATGTTGTCTGTTTAGTCAGTGACAGAATCAGTAGCAGAGAAATGTTAAAAAGCAGAACAGATACCCTGCTTACTCTGAAGTTATGCAGACCAGTCAGCCCATGTTATATTATAGTAGCTAATGCAATAAACACTGCAGTGTGTTGTTCCTTGATCTGGGTGTAGAAATATAAACATCAGTGACGAAAGTAGACTACAGTCACTTGTTTTTTAAAACAAGTAGATTTCTAATTTGGTTTGATTTTTCTTCCGATAATATGTGACAAAAAAAGGGAAGATTATTAAAGTTACATGTAATGTTTAAAAAAAAATTGCTTGAATAATATAAAATGTATGGTGTAGGGAAAATCCCTCTTTTGGGCAAATTTTGATGCTAGCCCGGTTTGGAAGAGACCTTACAGATCATAAAACAGTAAGAATTAGTTTTAATATAATGGAAAAGCTGAAGACTCCCAATAGCTTTCTGTCCTTACACTATGAAAAATAAATTGCAGGCTTTTTCCTTTTCCTTTAGCATGTGGCTGTTCCCAAGAGTGTTTACACATTTAAGCGACTGGAATATCTCTCTTGAGAGCATAGGCTAAGGGATGTCAGCCTGTTCAGTCTTCCTCACTGGAGATATTCAAGAACCATCTGGATGCAATCCTGTGCCATGTGCTCTAGGACGACCCTACTTGAGCAGAGAGGTTGAACCCGATGACCCACTGTGATCCCTTCTAACCTTACACATTCTGTGATGCTGTGACTCTCTTATGGACCATAGATTTGATATCAATACTGATCAGCACTCTAGTAAAAGAGCAGAGCCAGGAAACTGCAATATGAATCTTTGTGTGATGGGAAGCACACAGGAAAGAAGTCAAAATTATCCTTAGGTCAAGAAACGAAAGAGAAAAATCAAAATTAATTCACTATTTAGGCTGTTACATTTTCTGCATTATGAACAATAGTAACAAAGATCCACAGAAATATTTACACTTATAAGCTTAGATGCATTTGCAGGCTTGTTGGCTTTCTCCATGATGTTGCTACAGCAGATGACATTGTGAAGACTAGCAGAGGCTACAGTAAAGGTTTAAAATGTTTTACTGAATTTCTACAGGTGTCAGCTAAGTTTGCTCTATTACCAGTGATATAAAAGCCATCAGCTAAGTATTCTTCACTAGAAAAACATGAACTTGAGTCAAAGCCAGATGAAAATGCCTGTTGCCTTCTATGAATTTAGATCAAGCACTTTATGTTTAATATCTTTTTTTTCCTTCTAATCCGATGTTGAATTCCTATCTCACTTCTGGTTTGTATGAAGGCCACAGATTAAAATCATATTGCTTTTTCACAATCTCTTAAAAGGAATTTTAAAAAAATACATGCATCAATATAATTTCTCTCCTTCAAATTTATTTATTTTTTGAATGACAGTTTGGGAAATTAGCATCTTAAAGTCAAATTCCCTAAAAAATACTGTGTATTTCCATACTCTGTAATAGAATTAACCCACAAAAGCAGTGGCTGGAAGAGCAGATCTTGTAGTCTTATGACTGAAGGTGAGCTTGCTTTGAACTGCATGCACACTCCTGATGCTTGAATTATAAAGTTGTTATTAAAGCTCAGAAGCAGGACTAGCTAAATGCATGAAGAGGCTTAAACAATGCATTTTATGGGTAGCAGTACAATCCCTATGCACAGAGCAAACGGATGGTATATAATTGGTGCAACACAAAATCTCTTACCCTTTCTACAGGAAGTGAACAATTAATCATGTCAAACCTTAAGGTCATTGCGTTGTGTAACACACCATAACGTCACAGTGCTCCAAAATGATAAAATGCCAGCTACCAGCCAAATATTTAGAGTCATTTGCCAAAAAATCCTGTTTGTCTTCATTCATTTCCCTGTTAATGGCTTTTTCCCAGCCTAGTCCTGAAGTATTGCTAGCTTTGACTCAAACAATTTGTCCATCATTTTCTACTCACTTTTCTCCTGTAATATTTTGTAGATACAGTTTTCAAATTATGTCCTCCCAATGGTTCAGCTTCTTGATTTTACTGTCATATCCATCTGAAAATACTAGGTTTCATGCCAGGAAATCAACATAATTAGGGAGGGAAGGATAAATGCATTATCTGGATTTTATGTAAACAATATTTTATTAATTCATACTTTGGAACTTAATTCATTATGGTTAATTTTAAGATCTAAAACTCTGAATGGAAATCAAAAATAAAAATAATAGAAAAAATCCACAAAAAATGCATAACTGCTACAGAAAATTCAACAGTATTTACTTACCACTAAACATTAAATTCCTCATCCATGGATGTATCAACTCACCATGATTCTTTGGCAGCATCTCATGGAATAAGGGAAGCTGAAGAAGTCAGCACTTCAGGAATTCAAGCCACATTATCACCAGAACTGAGTAGGTTTTAAACAGCTCTCTGAGAGTCAAAGACAATCTTTTATCACTGATTGAGGTGTTCTTAAAGATAAGAGATATAAACAAATAATCAAAGCCCCTCAAAAACCTCAAAATGTCTAATTTAATATCTCAAAACATTTTAGAAGTAGAAATATGAATGAAGAGTTTGTAGTATACAAAAAAACACATAGCAATATAATATTGACATGATAGAATTGTAGTATTCTGACAACTAAACAAGTAC
This sequence comes from Ifrita kowaldi, assembly GCA_013398055.1. Taxonomy (NCBI): domain Eukaryota; kingdom Metazoa; phylum Chordata; class Aves; order Passeriformes; family Cinclosomatidae; genus Ifrita; species Ifrita kowaldi. The sequence goes on from VZRS01005930.1 coordinate 128,671, forward strand.
AAATGCAAAAAGATGACAAAGAACTTTGGAAAAACAGAAAACAATAAAAAAAAAGAAGTGTTCTCCAGGTTCAGTTACCTTAGATGTTCTAATAACCCAGTGGATCTCTTAGATTTTTAAGGAAATTCTCTAATGAAGCTATGGATGAAAGTAATTAATTCCTTTCATAATACATTTCTATTCTATTTGTCTTTTTGTATTGGTCCTGAAGTTTTATATAAGTCACTATGCTGGTTTTTGTCCAGAGTAGAGTTAAATTTCTTCACAGTATCTGGTATGGGGCTACATTTTGAATTTGTGCTGGAAACAGAGTTGATAATATGGAGATGTTTTTGTTATTGCTGAGCAGTGCTGACACAGCATCAAGACATTTTCTGCCTCTGATACCACCCCATCAGAAAGGAGTAGGGGAGTGCATAAGGTGTCGGGGTGGGGCACAGCCAGGACAGCTGACCCCAACTGACCAAAGGGATATCCCAGACCATATGGTGTCAAGCTCAGCATATAAAGCTGGAGAAGAAGGAAGGTGGGAACTTTCAGTGTGATGGCATTTGTTTTCCCAAGTCACTGTTACACGTGGCACAGCCTGCTTTCTGGGACTTGGCTGCCTGTGGGAAGTAGTGGATGAATTCTTTGTCTCATTTTCTTGTGTGCGCAGCTTTTGCTTTACCTTTTAGATGTCTTTATGTCAACCCATGTGTTTTCTCACTTTTACCCTTCCAATTCTCTCCCCTATCACACTGGGGAGAGTGTGCAAGCAGCTGTGTGGAGCTTAAGTACCATCTGTGGTTAAGACACAACACTTCCAGAGAGTATTATAAAGTAAGAGGAAGGCAAGAGAAAGACAAGAAAGAGGGCTGATTTTTTAACTTCTGGAAATCCAAACTTCATAAGAAATTACTTACATGCTTACTTAGTGAAAGACAGAAATCTTTGTATGTGTTAAAAACAGTCTTTGTCTTTTTCTATACAGAACTCTTTTCTGTGGTCATTTACATTAAAAGTTAGCCAAAGCTAATGGGCATCATGTGGCACAGGGTTCCACATGATCTGATATGAAATCAGATATTTCATCTGGCCTGTAATTTCTACTATCTCAGTTTCACTACAGGAAAAAGATCCTAACAGCTACATGAAACTGTAACATCTGACAGTGATGGGGTTTTGTTTCATGTATTTTTATGCCTCTCCTGTATGTCAAGTGATGGGAAGGACGTTTTCACTCCTTTTATGATACACATCTTGCCAATGAAACCCTTAGGCACCACTGCAGTTATCAGCTGGTTAGGGGACCACATCACTGGAGATGGACAAGCAAGTAATTTACCTCCTTTGCCCATGCCAGAGCCCTAGAAAGTCAAGCCAGTTGCTGCTACCAAAGATGTGGTAGGGAAACAGAAGGTGGCAGATGCTATGTGCTTTAGAGCATCATTTGTTGTCTTTATCCCTCCATAGCAATAGTGAGAACAGCTCACTCTATGACAGTAGACAGTATGACAGCTTTTTGCACTCTTTGCTGTCCCTTCTCCTTCTTATCTATTTTTTCTACATCTTCCACCCTTTTCTTTTTCCCCTCCCTTTGCCATGGAGAGTGTTATAAACGAGCCAATCAATATTATGATTAACAGAATTTATTAATAATCAAAGTATAAAATTTGAAAAGAGCCACAAAGCAAAAGCAACACCGAGCCAGGCGATCGGTGCTGGGTGAACTGGGTTCCAACCTCTATGGGTTCGAATCTCGCTCGTTCACAGCTGCGATTTCTCTGAGGTGTCCTTTTATACTTTTTTCTTCTTTGTTAATTTTATCTTTTCAATACAACAATATAATTTTCCTGTTTTTTCCACCACGTCTGACGACAGTTCCTGAAACCAGTAGTCGATTTTTGCTGTTGGAATCAGTTTCTGGTGAGAGTACATTATTGATGCATATACATACATGCAACACTCATCCTGGAACCATATTTCTGTATATACACACACATCCTGGAGCTCTGCCAGATGAGGAAATCCCACGAAATGCTTCTCTGTGGAATGCACTTGGGATGTACCTTGCCGGTCCCTATTGAAACAGAAATCCCTTGAACAGCACAATTCTGGCGGTCACTTGCTTGTGCTTTCTCAGCCTCAGCAAAATGCTGTAATCCTTAAAATTTTAGCACAAATTATTTTGTATCATATACTACAGAGAGGACCATTTTAATTTTGGCTGGTCCTCAGCTTGGCAAGTCAGGGTGGCAAGATTTACTGTTTTGGTAAGAAACCTTGGAAAAATTTAATGCTTTGCAGTATAGAAATAAAAGTCTAAATTTGCTGTAAAGTAACATTATAGGGTTCCTGGGACTGTAGAATTTTTGTTGAGCTCTTCATTTTTGGACAAAAGTTTTGTTGCAATGTTACTTATCTTCTTTCAAGTAAGTCACACTCATGGTACCATCCCCTTGTCCCCCTTAAGTTTAGCTTTCAGATTCTGCTAGTGAGCCTGAGGTACTAACCCAGATCTTTCCTTTTGGTAGTGCCATGTGCTAGCAGGACTTAACTAAAGCTTTGGAAACACATGCTGTGAAAATAGACACAAAACGAGTGTACAATTATTTAGAGTTCAGTAATTTCTTTGACATAATCACTGTTGGTAAAAAAAAAGTAATCATCTCATGTGGTGTTCTGAAATATTCTGAGATATCTTTTTATTCTAAGCTAACATAAAGCTGTTCCAGAGAACATAAGGAGCTGATTTTTTTTTTAATAGATTATTAAAAGATGATTAAAAAGACATAAGGTCTAAATTCTTTATGATATTGCAGATAAACCAGCAAAATAGTTCAAATTTCATATTCTTTGTAGAAAAAAAGTCATTTCAAACTCCTTGCTTGACACTAATTACCTGCTTGGGCTATCAGCGTTCAGCATGTAAACTCAATCAGAAAGGAAAACAAATAACAAACTTGCTTGAGTGGATGCACAGTGCACATCGCTGTCTATGGCTGATGTCCCAGAAGATAAAGATGTACTGTTTCATTGCTTTATAGTATGATTCCTCCTGAATGTTTTATCAGCCACACATTGTATTTTGGACATGCAAATAAATACTAGTATGGAAAAGCTTTATCCTTCCTTTGTGCAGTGGAATGCAGACTTTGCCTTCCCTCAAAGCTTCATCTTATTTAGCTGAGAGGCATGCTTTTTGAGGGTTTTTTTTGGTACCCTTTTCTTTCTGAACAGAAAACATGCATTAAAACTGAGCTTATATCTTAATTGGTTGAGTTACCCATCCTACCAGAACTGTAATTAATGCACAACTTCTCGTCATTTCACTGGGGTACCATTTCATGATGCAATGATCTATTTTGATACCATTCACTGCCCTGCCATCTGTAAAGCAGAGTTTGAAGTAGTGTGCTTAGAGTACTCTGCACATTGCTGTCTATGCATTAGAGAGAAGAAAGAGGCAGTAAAAAAAAATGGCTTCTTCCTTTGTCCATTCTCTGACCTTGAAATGGTCATAAAACTGTATGGTTTTACATTATTACTCTAATATTTATATATATTTTACATTATCTTTTCCACTACCATTGGGGGAAATTTTTCTGTGCCGGAAAGAGAGCTCTAATATCCTAACACGGCAGAAAAATTGAAATGCAAGATTACTCACCACATATCTCTTCTCAGAGACTACTTTGATTATTCATCAATTCTCCTACTCCTCTTTAGAGTCCTGATATTTTCCCTCAGACTCCTGACCCTTCTCTCAGCTCACTGTGTTAAGTAAAGCTTATCATTTATTCACGCTTATCTCAGTATAATAAAACATTAATTGTTGTATCTAAGGGGCTAAACAACTAGATACATTACTTAGGTTTCTCCATCTTATTCTTCTATGTAATATTTGTCTTTATTTACCCCAACACGCAGCCCAAAATCCTCTAATTCACATAGTGAGACGCAATTCCAACAAGAGGCTTAGATTCCAACTATTTGCTGAGATATGAAGACTAATACTTTTAACTGTCAGAAATTTCTGATTAATGACTCATAATAATAGGATACAATAGCTGCCAACCCTTTTATTGTATGCAAAACAGTCACCTGAGAACAGTATTACATGAGAGTCACACGAAATGATTCTGCTTGTGATGCTCGGTGGCAGCATCCCCGTTCAGGGATCTCACTAGCAATATCTGGCCAATCTAGATCTAGGGGGGTGGGGAAAAGACAAAAATAATGTTTTGTTTTACTGATATGCTTATTTAAAAAATTTAATTTATGTATTAAAGGAGCCTATTTATACAAAAAAATGTAAAGGGTTGAAGTAAGATGAGATGAAACCCAAAATTCCTGTTTATAAGAAACTTAATCCCCACTGGAAGATCTAGTCCATACAATTAATGGAGTGTAAGAAGTTTTACATCTCCCCCCAAATAGGTAACTGGTGAGGTAAATTGTCCTGCAGACATCACTGTCTGTACTGTTTAAAGAATTAGATAATTAGCTTTCATACAGGTATCTGTGTAAGACACCCAAATTTTGTTACATAGTTCTGGAAAGTGATCCCTCTGTTAATCTTTGCTTTAAGATTTCATAGAGGAAAAAAATATATCTTCTATTTTATATTGATAATTAATGAAAATTTCAGTTTAATTTGAAAGTCATATCTACACTATATAATTAGTCATACGATATATGAGTCCCTGATAGGGTATATTTGAGGTAGGAAGGAAAAAAAAGAAGAGAGTAAAAAAACAGGTGTTTCACTTTTTCAGAGTTTCTCTAAGTGCTTATACAAACACACGTATCTGTTCAGTTCTTTGGAACTGCCCCTTTTAATATGCACTTAGGGAACTCAGTGGCTCCGGTTTTTTGGGTTTTTTTTCCCGTCTTGAATGCACATTTCATGAAAAGCCCCTCTGGAGCTAGTCGAACTTACTGAGGAACAGGTTGTTTCCATGTATGAGGAAGCATTGCAGAATTGTGTGTTATATTCTCAGTACTGTATTCAAAATGTTTAGATAGATAATATTCACAAAACCTGACAGGCACCAAATTAACAGCTTGAATTTATCCTCAGTTATTTTTTAAAGAATAGTATTTAAATGCAACACTGAATGACAAGCAAATACCAACATATACTACATACATTTCAAGTATCAAATCACTTCGTATGAATTAAAACCTAAAAGTAGATTTTAAAATGAGTTTATGAAAATTGGAGCTGCTACAATTCTTCTATAATTAAGGACATGATTATAGGGCCTTATTCTTTTCATTGAGTTGTTGTGTTTTTCTCAGACATTGCATTTTATTATTACTGTACTAACATAAAAATGATAGGTTTATTTATTCGTCATATTGCCATGCTGTTTTCAAATAACTATTTTTCTAATAAACGTTGATTTCTTATTACTTTATATGCATTTTAATGACATCATAAAGCTTAATTTTCACGGTATAATGAATTACAAATTGAGAAATATGTCATCATCCCATATTGTAATAGTATTCTTTGATTTGCTATGTATCATTAAAAAGTATAATTGTATTCATAGCTCTATGCACAAAGAATTTTGTTGTCAAAGCCACAAAATCCATTTGGGTATTTGGAATATTCTAAAGCTTTGAAACTTTCTGCTAATCTGCCTAGATGAGCAAATTTCTTTTAATTTAAGAATATTTGTATGAAACAAATTGAAGTAGCTATAACATTTTGGTGTGAAAGGAATCTTGAAACAAACAAAAAAATATATAAGAGGACATATAAATATATATGTTTATATCTATATATATCTATATATATATTTATATAGATAAAAAATAACCATACTCTTAGTGCAAGTGAGAATTTGGACATTAACTAAAATGGGCACAGGGACCAGAACAATGTCTAGGAAATGATGGATGATAACAAGCTCATTATGAGTGTTGAAAGCTTTCAGTTTTCTGGATGTGCAAATTGTCTCTCAGCCCTGACCAAAACTGTGACAGAGTAAATTTTTTTCTACTCTCTTCTTCCTCCAAGGGAAGAACTTATTTCTGTTCTAGCCTACCTCATGGTTGCTACTATTTTCTTATTAAATCCAGCAAGCAGGATTATGAAGAGAACCATAGAGTCTGATCTCTTCTCATTCCTCCACTGTATTTCTCTGTGTACTCAATATGAGTTAATAGGATGAATATAATAGATTTGAATTGACATATTCATATCAAGAGCTGTTGCCTTTTGGGATATTTAATGAGTATTTTTACTGTGTCTTTATTCCCAGTGCATTTGTGCTGTCCAAGTCAAAAATTAATTTAAACTTGAGATCAGAACTTTAGACCTCTGATGTATTGATATACCCAGTTGCAGATTTTTTTCTTGATTTTCACTGGAATAATTCCAAGGTTTATACCAATATCAAGCTGGTACCAGACTTGGTCTTACTACTCCATGGACCAGTGATTAGACATAACTCCCTTTTTTCCTCTCCTTTTATGTTTAATTCCATAATATTCTAAACAGAGTAGGTGAAAATATTCCAGATTCACATCAAAACAGTTGGTAGAATTTGACCCTGTTTTCTGCATGTTGTTTAACCACTTTCTTCTTAACACTAGTATTTCAAAGTCTGAACAAACTTACTTCATGTCTTGAATATGATGTGGGCCTTCCCAACCCCTACTGGCAGGCTACACATTTCTGTTTATAAAACAACTGTTATTAAATTGTCACTTGATGGACAGAAAACAACACTATTAGAAAAATATTTTCTATACCTTTGCTTTGAAATCATCACAATGTTTGTCAATAAATAAATCTGGTTTTATGACCTTTAACCAGTCATCTTCTATGCAGAAACTCCAATACTTTTATGTGATCATATGGTACCCTGTGAGGATTCATGATCAGAGAACTTCTCTTGCCTTTGAAGTCTTTCATGTTGAGCTGACATTAGTCACTCATCACACATTAGTGTTGAGAGCTGCATCTGCATTTGCACTAGAAATAATACAAATTCTTATATTTACCTTAAAGATCATCAGCTGTGCTACATTCTCATTCCTCAGGTTTGCTTATTTGCTAGTATAATATTTCCAGCTGCACCAAAAATACATTCTGAATAATCATTGGAAAGAGAACACCTTAAATTCCTAACAGCAGTTTTATTCAAGAAGGGCTATATATAGATTGGGTCTCATCTGTTTAGTGTCCTAGCTGCACCTGTGATTCTTACCTTCAGTGATAGACCTGCAAGCTTGCTGGATAAGAGAATTTGTCTCCTAACGTTTTTTTTTTTTTTTTNTTTTTTTTTTTTTTTTTTTGGCTTGTTTTGGGGTTTTGTTTCCTACCAAGAAATAATAGGAAATATAGAGTTTTTCTCAATAGTTCTGTTTTGTTCCTCATTGCAAAGCTCTGACTGAACTGTGCAGTGTTTGAACACTCTGATGATGATAGAAAATCAAAGCTACAGCTAGAAAAAGGTAAATAATTTTTATCAATGTTGGGGATTAGTCTGGTAGTATGGCTAAGGATAGAAATATTATGTATTTTCCATTGCATCCACTAAAGAGAAAATTGAAGAGGACTATTAAAGGGTTTCTTTAATTATATTTTCCCCTGCTGGTTACTCTCACTGTTCTTCATAGAGTGGCCCTCTCCATGAATATAACTGATCTGACATGCTTTTTTCTGCATTATCACTGCTAAGTCTTTCTAGAGTTACAGGAATCATTCTTCATGTCCAAAGAACCATATGAAGATAGATGCTTTGAAGACAGAGCTATGGAGAGAAAATTTAAATTTTCCAAAGAGAAAATTTAACACAGCTTTCAGTATTCATTGGCTAGTTCTACATTAGCAGGTAATTACCTCCTAATGTTACAAGAGGAGTGAATAAACTGAAACTCTGTCCTTACAGCACAGTCTGTGTGGTCTTGGGTTTTACTTCAGGATAGTTTAGTTCTGTCCCCTATTTGATATTTCTGTTTTACATGTGATATAAAGCCATAAAAAGTAAAGATATTCTGCAGCCCTGACCACGTTATCAACTGTCATACTGACCTTTTTCTGTGTCAGGCAAATGGTAGAAGTATATCATAGCCCACACCAACATGGCTCAAATAAAAATCTCATAAGTGGAAATGGAGTTAGTTTCAGTTCCTACTTGTGTTTTTGCCTGTTTCTATTCTGTGTCCAATTAACACACCAGCATGAAGTTGTCTTGGGAATATGGAATAAATAGCAGCAATGAGTGTAATACTCTTTTTGCAGTCACTGTTGTAGGCTTTCTTCTTGCAGTTCGTGGCACTGTGAGATACTACTACTTCGTTATCATGGCTTAACATTTCAAAAAATCACACCTATGTTAAAAAGGAAGTACCTCTCTCTCCCTCCCTCTTGTGAAGTCCTGCAACACTGAACTAGAACAGATTACTGGCATGAAAATTTTATGGTCACCAAATCCACTACCTTGAACAAAATAATGGTCAAGACTTTGGGTGCCATTCTGCAAAACTTCTTTTTTGAATAACATGTATAACAGCAAGAAACATTTACAGGCTTTTAGTGACAGTGTGGTACCCATCTATTGAATTATCTGCTGATAAATTTGTGGATAATGTCACGTTCCTATCTTAATTTTGTGGGGATTTTAGTACTTTCACTAAAAGGATCATCACAATAATTCATCATATTTGGTTCTGGCTGGTTCACTGGGAAATGTTACCTACTCACATCACTAACAGATGTACCTGAGCAAGAAAGAGATAAACCTAAATAGAGTGGTGTGTACCTTTGATTGTCTAAATCTAAGGTAGTTGGGAATATATGACAAATTTAGGGGCAGGGGTGGGGATATGAGGGTGGAGCAGGATACTCCAAGTGCCCTCAAGGATATTGTGCTTTCTATAAAAAAATGTAATTCCCACACTAATGGTAATCTCTTAATTTTTGTTTGGTTTCCTCCATAAGAGTACATACATACAAATCCTAAAAAAAAAAAAAAGGTAAATAAATAAAAATCTCCTGTTCCTAGTATTCTCAGGTCCAGTGCTTGAGATCTTAGAAGATAGCAGGGTAACTGTGATTTCAAACCAAGTGAAAATAGAGCATTCAATGAAACCATGTATCATTACAAATGATAGTGTATCTGCAAATATGGCAAAACATGCCTCCCTCCTCACCTGATCACAAAGAATTTCACAACCCACAGCTGAGCCTTTACCTGCAGACTCTCTGCTAAAACAAGAGATGAAAACCTGCACCTGCTGTCTTTTCTGCAAGCCATTAGCCACCTGAGCCTGAAGTGGCTGCTTAAAACTTCATGAAGAGAAATCCATGACCCAGTCAAGTCCCAGGAGCAGGTTTTCTCTGTCACTGCTTATGCTCAATAGCCCACCAAGGGCTGGAGTATCCTGTGAATGATAAAAAAAGAACAAGGGAGGGGGAAGGGGAGCATTACAAACAGCAAACGTTAATTCTACCACTAACTGCTCTGTACCCTGAATCAAAATACCCTCTCTCCTGCTTGTCATTCTAGTTTGTAGGCTGAGAATTGAAAGGCCAAATGACAGAAAAGCATCCCATTTGTGGCCCTTTGATCATATTATCAGCTCATAACCCACTGCTTTAAAAAAGACATGGAACCGTGTGCGTAGGTCTTTAGAGGACTCTGGTGAGTGCAGTTCTATGGCTTGCTTAGCACCGGGGCTGAATTAGATTCACACAGGGCATAGGCTGGGCAGGTGTTTTTTGACACACCTAAATGCCGGGCAGAAGATTCCCTCACAGCTCAGAGCCTCAGAACAGCTTTTAAAGACAAAACAGCCTTTATGATTCAGTGCTATGTGTCATCTCTCTGCAATTCTGACACCAGGGCTGTCATTCCTCCCTCCCACTGCACATGTAACAATGACAGGTACAGAAGAACATCACAATTTCTTTTCAGGCTGAAAACTAGAGTCCTCACACAGGGGGTTCCTGATGCAATCTGTGGCAGGGAGCAAGTAGGAAAGGTATCTGTAGATGTGCTTTTGTCCTCAGTGAGAAATGAGAAGAACAAAGCAATGTTAGATAGGCTCCTAAACTTCCCAGTATGGAAATCCCAAGGCCTCAGGTGTGAGCACACAGTCAGATAGCAGCAGTGGTGGTGCCCTCCACCACAAAAGTCAGTTCAAGAGCTTGTAATCAATGAATGTCTTCTGCATTTCAGCCAAAATGTGTGGTGGCTCTACTGAGCCTTCATAAATAGGGTCCTCATCTTCTGAGATGAATTGAGGCATTGTTTGCCTACTCTTGTCACCTGCAGGCAGTTAGATATTTCCACAAGGTTACCATACTGATGCATAGATTTTGGTGCTGTCATTTCCTTAGGAATGGGCTCTGTCTTTTCCTCAGGAACCCATCTGGGATCTTGTCGAATCTTTGCAAAAGACAGCAATAATAAAAGGGTAATAATAAAATAGAGTGAGACAAAATATGCAAGATATCACTGAACTACAAATGCACAAAAAAGACAGAAATTAATTTGAGTGAAAGGAAGTATGAATGAATGAATAAGGTTCATTAGTTAAAGAGTTGAGAGGTAGTGAGCAATAGCACATGTGACCATACTTATACTTCTAATAGGACATATGTATCTTAAAGAAACTCATGATAGTGTGGAGCAGCTGATTCAGATCCTTATAAATCACTGCTGCACCTTTGGTGACTGACTGGAATGGAGAACCCAGTTTACTGGCCTCCAAAAGGACTCTTGGCTGCACTTTCTAAGAATATTCTCAGTGTGCTTCAATCAAATACCCTTTTTGTGGTAAGACTTGGGAATTCACTTCAGAAGTATGATTATCTGAACCAAAATGTTGATATTCTGTTTAAATCTGCCAAATATCCTGTATAGAAATCAGCAGGCAGTTAAGTGGCATTTTCAGTAGTTACAATATAGAAGGAAGGCCAGAGAATTGCAGGTGTTTATGGAGAGGTGGGATGGAAAAGACCGTTTACCCCTTTACTGAGGAGTGAAGCTAAAACTTTAGAGCTGACGCCTCAAAGAGCTGATATGAACTATACGTCACTGATGCTGCTGCTGAGATGGTGATATGACATTGAAAGATATATTGGCATATTAAAATTTCTTTGAAATGTTTTACTTTTAGTGTCATTAAGACATATGGCATGCATAATTTTAATACATCTTCGTGTCAGATGATCCCCTTTTTTCAATTTTAATTTTTGCAATGTTATTCTGAGCTAAAAATTCAGAATTGCCTTTTCTAGACTATGTTTCCAAATATCACAAACATGCAATAGCATCATGTCCTTTAATACTACTACATCTAACAGTACAATGGTTTTATTATTGCTCTGTGCCCAAACAACTTGTTTCTTTTGCAGCTCTTGGGCAGACAAAACAAAACAAGTCTTTGAGGATAAAAAACATACTTAAAGGAAATGTACCCATTTGTCTCAGCACAACATGCTGAAAAGGCATAGGGTAAGAAAACAATAAGAAATACATAAACTGAAGAGAAGCAAATAAAATCATGAGTAATACTATTTGGATGCTTTTCCTGACATAATAGGTTCTATTGTTGAAAGAAACAATGTATCTGCAAAAATCTGCCACAAATGATTCACCAGCTAATAAAGTCTGCATTGAGACTTCAATGTTCGCTATGAATCATTTAGTTAAGACCTGCTACTCCCATATTCTTTCTTCAGCTCTTTAAAAAAACACACTGACATCCCCCCGTTACTTCCTCAAATTCTTTTTTCATTTCATTTGGATATCCAAAGAATTATTCTCTTGTACCATAGCTACAGTGAGAATAAATACTTTTTACTCATGTCTTTGCCCTAATTCTGTCTTTTATAAATGCTTTAGAAATGGAGATATAAGCATTACTTTTCCATTTCTCCTGCTCTCCTTTCTTTGCTTTTTTTCCAAGATAGACGCAGCTGCAGTCCAAGCAGTGTATTCACAAAAGAGGACTCACAAAATAACTGGCCTTCATCTTTGTGTTTGACTATATATTGAGAAGATAATGGAATGTGAGATGGAATTTAAATTGGCAAAACTAGCTCTGTTATTTTGTTGGTAAAATTATTCAGATAAGCTGACATAACACTCAGTTCTTTGGGATCACAGGCAACAACTTTCTTCCAAAAAATGCAGAATGTGAATTGTTGGGTTCCTCTTATCTTCATTACAGCTTTTTACCTTTTCCCTTAACAGGGTGTTTTTTTCCAGCTTTCAAATCACAAATGGCTTCAGAGAGATCTAGTGTGATCATTAAGGACTGTATTCAGCAAATGTCAGCCTTACATAGCTTCATCTGCCGGGCCTCTGCAGGCTCTCACAGCATGACAGCTTTAAAGCTGAAAAGTCTCAGCGCACCATCCTGGTGAAACTCAGGCACCATCTTCCCTTCTGACTAAACTGAAGCACAGAGGTACTCCTGAGATATATTTAAATCAGGACAACTCTGTTCTCAGGAATAAGACCACTGAAGGGAGTCCCATCCTGTTTTCTGCTACCTAGTAACATACCTCTGCATTTTCTGTCAGACACACAAGGCCTAAGCTTCAGTCACCATCACTTATATATAAATTCAACAGTAAGGTGGTGTGATAGGTGGACCGTATTTGCTCCCTAGTCCTCCAAAAAATTGCTTGGGTAAGGCTTATTGACCAAAGCAGCACTCAGATGTTCAACATTCAATCAAGAAATCTTGATTCTGTTTGTTCTTCAGTTGTAATTTTTACTTGTTACAATAAAATGTTCTTTTATGCATTGGTGTGGGTCTATTTGCAATAGTAACAGTCAAACAAAATCATGAGGACCTGTCTTGACATAAGATGGATATTTTTACATCCACTGCACGAAGAATCTGGAGCACTTTCTGCCCTGTACATAAAGCGTAGTGGAAGTTAAGTGAGCTATATTGAAAAATTTTGCTCTTCAGACTGCTTTATTCAACTTTTGTTGTCATGTTTAATAAACCTTTGTTAGCAAGTGAAATATACAACCTTTTTGCTGGAGATGGTTCTGGATATAAAAACAGTCTTACGTTCAGGACTCATCTTTGTTCTGTACCAGCTTCAGAGGATGAAGAGTAACGAAAGAAGATAGGGTACTTTCTGGCTTTACAAAGCATTTCAGGTTGTAAAGTACTTAACAGCTTTAGAGCAGCAATGGCAAATTGTTTATTTTCGTTTTGAGCAAAGCTCAAGTTCTTACAAATCCTTTTTTAACAAAAAGGTGACGTGGCTGTGCAGATGGTCCAGACAACAGAAACAGATATTAAATAATTATTCAGATGACCTAGAAATAATTTGTTCCTTAAGACTCTGGCAGCTGTAACATACACATTAATTGCTTTAATATTTTTAATTTTTTTTTAATATTTTTACTGGAAAGCTATAGACATTATGTAATTGCCTAAAATCCTTCCTCTATGGTTTAAAAATTATTCCTGCTTGGTTTCATATACAAGAACCTGAGAGTTATAGATACATAGGAGTGTACATCTATTTGTAGATGTAGATGTTCTGTTAGAACATTATTGCATGGATGACACTGAATCACAGTAACACTATGCAGACTCATGTCTGTGTTTTGTCCATAGGGAACACTGAGACATCTGCAATATATCACAGAGCTGGAAAGCTGGTCTATACTTTTATCAGTCTGAGTGAAGTAACTTTTAAGGAACGAAAAGGCTCCAGCAGTAATCTTGTTAGGCTATTCGATTAGTGGTGAAGCAGATGTGTCTTCATTAGGAAAGGTCCCACCTCCTCTCATGTCTTGTACGCTATGTGGAAGAGAAGTAATCAGGTTTACCTTCTAGCAGAAATTAAAAAGTTGATAGTCTTGTTTCTGTTTTCTTGCTTGTTTTAATAATCCTTCTAGAAGAAAAGAAACAAATAACAAAACTGGATGGCATATGCCTGATTTTCAAAGTGGAATATACTGATAGTGGAAAAACATTAGGAGATCTGGAAAATCAAAGAAAAACTAGAATAAATTATGAGACGGAGGATGGGCTGGGTTGTCTCAGCAGACATGGAAAGTATACAGAGCTTTTGTACAGGAGAAAAATGGAGCCACCTCATTAAATTTCAGATAACTTTGAATGGCAGACCTCCTGTGTAGCTGCTAGACTTCTTCAGCAGAATGGAGAAAAATCTGTTGGAAGACTAAAAGACCTCCTTAGGTTATCTCACACTAAAATGTTGATAGATATTGCCTATTCTGTCCATCTTCTACCTTACTAAACTTGAGGGACCTCCTTGAGAAGAGTTAAGTAGATGTAGTCCTTTCTTCAACAAAAAGTGAACTTTTTATTTAGAGATGAGCTGTGTCTTTGCTCAGATTTATAAGTAGAGACAGAAGGTACACATATATAATTACAGAAAGTAAGTACTTTGCCCCAGGCAAGTAGCAGACATTCAGCGTAGTGAAGGTTACAGGTACACTGGATCAGCCCAGGAACAGTGCCTTGTACTTAAATTACTATGGGTACACTTCTGCAGGCTAATGTGCCTCAAGCTGTCATCATGAGTGCCCTCACTGTGGCCTATAACAGTGGCTGGGTTTAGATCAATATTTTGTGTGGTCCTTTTAAGGATGACACTTGAATCCCTCATTGCAATAATGCTAACTAAACTGTCAGACAGATATTGCTGTTCATCTTCACTTCTACACAACTTAAGCTCTAAAATGACAATTTAGAGGTACTGAGATTCTTTTGGAACAAACAAGGTACAATAAAGCAAATTGTAGCTCTCTGAGTCACAAACTGGCTCCTTCATGTTTGCTACTAGACGTTGTGTCTTATGCAGGGTTTGCTAACTAAAGAGTTTGTCCTTTTATTAATATCCCTTTTTTCCCTCCTCAGAGCCCCTAAAACATTCAAATGTGAGAATTATTTAATTGTTGACTGCTCTGTTTCTTTAATTAATCTTTTATCAAACTGTTTATACTTACTTAAGGCCCATCAATGGCTGCCTGTTGTCTTTTAATGATTGAATGAAGTGCATGCTCTGTGCCTTGTTTCTTTGTACATTTTCTCATTAATAGACACATCTCCAGTAACAATTATGTCTATCTTCTGCTTCCACTGTAATTATCTTCTTCTATGTCTGTTCTGTAAAAGGTACTTAAATGCTCTGACCTCTTAATCTTACTTATCCCTGTGCAAAGAACTCTTCTCAAAACTGTTTACTGTAACTTTTCTTGTAATTTCCATAGTTAATACAGTTCATAGTTCATAACTCCCACCTTTCCTTTTATTCTTCTTGGATATCCCAGGATTTTCTCTTCATTTGAAGAACTAAGTTTATTTGAACTTCAGTCCTTTTTTGGAAATGTCCTTTTCAAGTCATGCTATAGTGCATAAAATTAACAACTGTTTACTAGAGCAAGCAATAGAACTTGGGATTCAGAAGATAGTGACCTCATCACCATATAAGAGCCTTGCTATTTTCACAGTGGCATGATAAAATATTTCATGCATTGGCAAAACTTCAGCATGATAGAATGTCATCACATAATACTTTCATAACTGGTCCTTTGAGTAAGAGATGAGTCCTGGAATGAAGCAAATAAGAAACTGATTTAGACTACATACCTTGCAACAGGGTCTGTAGACGCTTGGCCACTACATTTTTCTAGCTGCCAAAAAGATTCACTTTTCCACTCATCCAAATCTTCGTCTTTCTCAGATGTGAGCTTAGATATAGCTAAGACCAGTTGTGCATGAACTAATGTAAGATAAAATTCACAGATAAATATCGGAGTAGAGGAAGATGCTAAAGCCTGAAAGGAATAAGGACACGTATATACAGTATGTTGACCTTCATATTTCACAAAAGGTGGATTAAACAGTCTCCTACTGAAAATTCTGGTTCTTTAAAGCCAGTTTTTGTGTGCCTAATTCTCTCTATGTATTGCATAGAGAACCTGTAAAACTGACTTGGGGGTGGATTCCACTGTTTAGCAGGAGGGTTAAAAGTTAGGTTTTCTGCAATAGTCAGCGTTGTGATACTTAAGTCTCTTTATGGATCCAGACTCCCGAAAACCTATGATTAAATTGGTAGGTGAAAAAATAGATGCTGACTCTACTAGAAACTGAGAATAACTGTTGAATTTCAACAGCTACATGACTGCGAAAGGCCTGAACCAATAACTGTAAGCAGGTCAAATGTGAACCCTCAAGCTCTCCAGATCCATTAACTTTCAGATCATTTCTTAACATGTACACTAAAAAATGACACTTGGTTTTCACCACCTTCACCTCCCATTCATCTCTACCAACCAGAAAAAAAAAAAAGAGATTAAGGTAGTTGCTGAATATACTGTTATTTGATGAGCCCAGTGGATCCAATATAGTAAAAGCATAATCTAATTCTGTCTTTCAGAAAATTAAACAAAACAAAATAAAATAAAATAAAATAATTTATACTGTAGTAGATATTGAAAAAATGCATATATACCATGCTTGTAAGGAACACTGTGTTTGTTTCAGAGAATGGACCTTGGTTTCTCTTACTTCATTAAACTTTTTTACCACTAATAAGACAAAATTTCTCCATTGATTATAGCCATGCTATTCTGAGAGCTATTTTTGTTTACAAAATGAAACAACAGGAAAACAGAATGAGAAGATTCAGAAAATGCATTTTCTGCTTACTCTCTGCTGGGGTCACTGTAGGTCAGGTATATCTGCAGGTCTTGAGCAGGCAGGTTGGCATAATAGGTGCAACTCTGGGCCCTGGCCTGCTTCTCTGGTCTGGGATACCATCTGGATGAATTTGGCAGGTGTCTTTCTCTTCCTGGCTCTCTTGAGTTTGGTCAGGGGTGGATAAACTGTTTCATCTCAGTCTGTCTGTGCCATATGCTGCAGGAAACAATTGATTTCAGTCTTAGGTCAGAAGCCAAGAGAGAAAGGGAATGGAGAAGAGGGGAAAAAAACAGAGAATGGAAAGAGGCACCTAGGGAAATAAATATGGGAAAAAAACCTCAGAAATGCTAAAAAGAAGTTCCTACTACAACAGTCATGGAATGAGATTTTTCAAAACCTGTTGGCATTGAGCCATCTCTGAAATACCTCAAGTGCAAAGATACTGTCTAAATATTTGCAGTGACAGAGAAGCTCTTCGTCCTTTGCTAATGTTACTTCTCTGAAGACCTTGTCACTGATCACTAATGTCTCATGTTAAAAAATATGAGAGAATGGACCTATGTAGTGTTATGATTAAAAGTATAAACAGCCCCTAATATTTATAGACTGTTCACTTTTTCATCACTTAACTCCCATTGTTTATAATTTTCAGTCTTTTCAAAGTAGTAGGGTCATTTTAATTATATCCAGATTAATATTTTCAGCATCACACTTTCATTTTCTTTTTCCTTGGCCTTGAATTGCTAGAAATTACTGTGGGTTTTTTTCCCTACCAAAATCTTTCATTTGCTTGCTGATACAGACACTGTTTAAAAACACCACATTCATTCTGTTTCAGTTGAAACAAGAAATTTCCTCTTTTTTCCATGAAAAAAAACCCCCTGACTTCCTATATAGGACACTCCAACCCAATTACCTTTGCTACCAAAAAAACTGAGAGGTAAAACTAGAGTGAGCATTTTATTATCAGTCACAACCCCCAGTCATAGCCTCCCTGTAGGCAGTCTTGAAGAACTCTGCCTCATATATGGTCTCCCAGGAAGAACGAAGTCTGCTGCAAGGCAAGGACTGTAGCCACGAAAGAATAGAGCAGACAAATCATAGCACAGACTACCACATTCCCCTGCTCACTTTAGCTTACATGGCTTGTCAGCATGGGGGGAAAAAAGAGCCTACATTTCATTTCTCTGTGAAAGTAATAAATCAAGCTAGAAAAAAAGTAAGGCACTATTATACAATATACAATGTTTCTCATCATACCTGAATTTAAATGAGACCAATTACCCAAGAGTGTTATGTTTTATAAAAGAGAAACAGGATCCTTGAACACCATGCCCACAACATGGGCATGTAGTAACGTTGACAGTAATAACACTGAAACAACATTATGATTGGTGGTCTCAATTGCTCCTTAAAGATTTGAATAGTTCATTAGAAAAGAAGAACTTCTATTACTTATAATCTAGAGACCCTTATGTACCTTAACATTTTTGCTTCCAGCAATACGCTTTCTCTTTCCAAAAACTCCTGTTGTGTTTATATTTGATTTCTTTACCTCTCTGCTTTTTAATGCAGATGATTTTCTCAGCAGGGGACACTAACAATATTGATTCTATTGATGTAGATGATACACATATACATGTATAACTCTCTGAATATAACCACCCCTTTCCTCTTGTTTACCAGCTTATGACTGTGCTGAAAGCAAGAGGTGGTCAACTACTGTACCTGCATGTGGAAAAAAATCTTCACTTATTTTGCCACATGTTGACATTTAAATCTCCGCTGCAGGAAAACATTTCCTTACAATTTTAGTTGTAAGAATATTTAAATTCTCTATCATCTGAGTAAATATTTCTGACTTGTGTGTGTCACTTATGCCATTTCAGGTAATTGTAGCTAGGTTACAAAACTAACAAGGAACAGAATAATTCATATAAGAATTATAATTTGCTGCCTGCAACCATCAGTAGATCTTGCTGTGGGATGGCTCTACAATCTATTTATTTTTTTGGAAAAGAGATAGCCATGTATATTGTCTTGTAAGAGACCCATTTAGAGTAGTAATTTTTGGTCTGTGGTCACCAGAATACTATGCTAGACAGGCCATGTACAACCTGGTTTTAACAGGTAATTGAGTATAGGTCGAAAAGAGCTATTATGGTCCAGTCAACTGATATTTTCTATAAGAAGGCCAACCATTTGATTCAGATTAGACCTCTCATTCCCTCTCCCTTTAAAAGAAGCCAAAACTATATTTGGAAATGCACTACAGAACTGCTTGCACTCCATTAGATTATTTTCTAAGGATATTGTTCTAAAAAAATAATTAACATTAAAAACTTCAGATACAGCCTCACAACACTGATATTTCTCTGATAGCAATTCCAGTTGAAAACATACCTTGGCCTTTTCCTATTGATTCAATCCCCCTTCTAATTATCCCACTATAGCAATTTATGGTCCCAGGCTGGGTGGACAAAAATCTACAAAATAAAATATTTTTCTTCTTGAGAGGAGTAGGATTAGCTTATTCAGATAGCCTATGGAATCAGATCAGGAAAAAATTTATGTTGTAAAGAAATATTCAGATTTATTTACCATTCAGAGGTAGCATTCCAATAACATTAATTTTTAGAAAATTATGTGTATACACAAAGACAGAACTTTAAAAGAAATACATTTATGTTCACTGGTAAATTTTAGCCTCCAGTTGGAGGTCAGGGACTTATGAAAATATTCTATATAAATTTTCTTACGATTCTTTTGACAGTTGTACTGAGAAAAACTCTTTTTCAGCATTTATAAGTTGCAATACTGAACCATAAGGAAAAATCTTGGCAAAATATTCTCGGAACACGCAGGATAGGTACATCCTTCTCAATTTATTAGGACAGAGAAAACTCACATTGAAAGCAGGACATGATAATTAACACATGTTCAGGTATAGTGTGTATCTCTGTAGATCCAAAAGCAGAGCTAAACATCGAAGTGAAGCCAATAATCAGAATCTATTCTTCAGTTTCTCTATTCTTCAAGGGTAGAAAATATGTCCTATATCAATACTAATTCATACATCCCTGGATGAAGCTAAAGCTGTCTCATGCTTTACTGTTTCTTTGTTAACTTGGAGCAGAAAATTAGTAGTATCCTTTGGAACTGATTGCTGTAGCAGTGAAGTGCTGCCCACAAAGGTAATTCCGGAAGAAAAAGTGTAAAAGCACTAATGCTCTCTGATTTGTGGCAAAATATCCCCCCTCAAATTTCTTCCAGTTAATGTCTTCATGGTGCTATAGGACTGATATGGAAACTGATGACCAGCAGCGTTTGCTGCTAGATGTATCCACAGCTGATTCCCGCACATACTGCAGGAGTCATCCTGCACTATCAGAATATGTAAACAACAAAAGAAGATTCAAAATGAATGAAATATATCTGTTTCTCTTATCTGTCTTTCTCTCTATTTTTTTAATACCCTCAAACTTGACATAATGGAGACTAACAGCAGACTATTCAGAAAGGTAATTCTAAACTTCTTACTGAGCGAGTTCTCGTTGAGCTCAAACACACAATTAAAGGAAAATATTGACTGGTTTTCTTGGTGTGAGGGAGAGGTTACTCGTGGCAGAGAATGCCATGAAAACAAATTATTCTGAAAAAAATAGCATCTATGATTTCTAGGGGTTCATTATATATTCTGATTAAAGCATAAAATTAATAATATATTCTAAAAAAATAACATGTACCTGGTCCAAAAATGTTATCAATTTCCATTTTACTGTGTCTGAAACTTCAGAGCTGTTTTTGAAGAAATTCTACCAAGCACCTACTTGTCTGTGAAGGAGGCTTTCCACTTCCAATCCCTTTCATTCATCTTTGTGAGCTGGGATCTTTCTCTACTTCTGCTCTTTCTAAAAGGGCCACCTAGCTCACCACATAGTTTGTGATTTAATATGGATTGATCTGTGCTAAACCTTTGAAAAATGTTCAGTTTTTTAAAAAACACGTGGCTTTGACAGAAAATTGTCACATACTATGTGCTCATGAACAGCCACTGAAGATAGTTACCATCCATCTCTTTATCCTATTAAATACTTAATTTGCATGTATGCATCATCACTGAGTGCTTTAATCACTTGTCTACTGCATATAAGAAGGAAGCACCTTCATCTAGTCCTAGAATAATGAAATGCTCAGGTTATCTGAGTGCTCATGATAGGTGAGAGAAAAATTTCCTCTAGAGCAGAAGTTAATTCTTGCTGTCTGCTTAACATAATCTGTTGACTAACTTAGTTCCAGTCTTTCGCATCTTTTTCGCAGCGGACTGATTCCATAACTCTGGGTTACAAATTCCACAGCTATTTCATTCTAGTGCCTCAGTGCCCTGTAAAATCCAAGCCTCTTAGGATTTCCATCTTTTAACAGTTATAATAACAATTAAAAAAAAAATAGAGTTTAATTGACACAGGTATCTGATATAATTAGTCAAAATTTTTAAAATAAAGTTTATTTGGCCATGGTGCAAATTCTATGTGTCCTGTTGCCTGAATCTTGTCTGTGATGCTGAGAAATGGAAATTATGATTAAGAAAGCATCCTAGCTTTTGTGTAAAACCATCTGGTAATTCTTAATTTTCTGCATACTTCATAGTAAACTCTAGTTCACTTTTCTGACACCAAAAGTCTCATAAGCTATTCTGGGAATCCAAACACATCTCTTGTCCGGTTTCAGATCTCTCATGTCTAATTAATGCTTCTTCATTTTAACAATGAAGCACCCAATTAAATACATTAATACAGTTATGAACCAAGTTTCCATAAGACTCTTTACTAGTTCTCTGAAAGTATTAATTATGCTTCATGTAAATATCAGTATAAGAGCAGAGTGATTTATTTCCTGCAAATGTTAATATGAAAATGCCTTTTTAATTTTTACATTGTTTGTTGTTTTATGAAACTCAGGATGTTTTTATATTGCTAGAAGAAAATTAAAGAGACTAGTAGCCCTATATTTTGGGCTTTGGGGTGGCTTTTATTGTTGTGATGTTGGAGGAGTGGGGGGATTGCTTTATTTAATTTTTGTTTTTCAAGAAGTAGAGCAGGGGAATGGATGAAAACTCATGACATTTTCAACTTTAATGTCAACTTTCAATCTATTTTTAAGCCTTTTCTAATTGAGAATTTGGATCTTCTGCCTTCCTCATGGGGCATGTGGGATTTCAGGACATTTAAAATAAGAGCTTAGGTTTCAATGTTGTTGTTGTTGTTGTTATTATTGTTAGCCTGCATGCTGCATAGATATTTATTAATAATTCAACAATAATTAAATTTTTAGCTTGAATTCTTGTTTTGGGTGGTAATATTTGAACTTGTAACCATGGTAATTTTTCAATACCTCCCTCCTGTTTTGAAGAACTTGATAAATATGAAAGATCATACTGGCCATCCCTATGCCAATCATTCAGCCTTGTAGGAGCTAGACACATTCATAAAGCACATGTTAACTTACAAGAAGCAGAGACATTTTGAAGTAAATGACATTTTAGAGTTAGATATAGTGATAGCTAAACCATGTGTTGTGGTTTGAGCCCAGCTGGAAATTAAGCACCACTCAGCTGCTCCCTCAAACCACTTTTCTCACCGGTGGAACGGGGAGAAAAATCAAAGTAAACCTTGTAGGTTGAGATAAGAACAGGTTAATAATTGAAAGTAAATTAAAATATAGTAATAAATAATAATAATAATAATAGTAACAATAATAATAATAATAATGGAAAAAGGACTGATATACAATAAACTTGCTCAGCACCCTTTGATGGATGTCAAACCCCACTTCCTGAATGCAGACCATCTTCTCTTCTGGGTAACTGCCCCCAGTCTATATACTGGGCAGGACACTCTTAGGTGTGGAAATCTCTTTGGTCAGTTCGGGTCTCCTATCCCAGCTGTGCTCCCTCCCAGTTTATTTTGCATCCCTCCTCACTGGCAGAGCATGAGACAAAGAAAAAAGTCCTTGACTTAGCATAAACATGACAACAAACAGCCAAAACATCAGCGTGTTGTCAACACCATTTTCATTCTGAATCCAAAACACAGCACTGTAATAGCTACTGAGAAGAAATTACTCTACCCTAGCTGAAACCAGGACATCATGTTTTCTCACTGATTCATTAAATAAAATCAGAAGTTTCTGGATTTAGGTTGTAATTTTGGTTTTGAATTATGAGCAGATGTGGCAGTTATGGAGTATATCTCCAGAGCACTATGGAGATATGTGGGGTCCTGTACTTTAAGTATATCCCAACATCCAGTCAGCTGTAAAACAATCAGATAAAATGTAATTTTATTAAATAACAAAAAATATTTTTACAGGTGTTATATCATAGAAAATTATTACCTGAAATTCTCTGCAGAAAATCATAAATGGACTGGTTGAATTAGGAAACTGGTTTTTAGTAATTCTTTTCCTGGATCTAGAAATTTGTTTTCCACTGGATAGAGCACTGAAACAAATACTAGGGTTTTTAAAAAATTTTAATAACTAACATACTATGTAACCTAGAAGAGTTAGACTGTAAAATTTGCCCTTACACATGGTGAACAAAGGAGGAGTGAACAAAATAAAGAGTGGAAAGGATAAGTAAAACTGAACCCACAAAAGCACAATTTTGATGCATTTGTATGTTTTTCTTTCAGTTAATTTTCACCCATAAGGAAATGGTCTTAACATAAAACTCTGTGTAAAATAGCAAAAATATCTGAAAACTGAGTATGTTAAAGGAAGGATGAAAATAAAAACAGGTATTGCAGCCTTGAACTCAGTTCAGGAGTTTGTACTATACAGTCAAAATATGTCTTCTGAGCTTTTCCTCTGTCAATATGTTTATGCTGTTTTGTTCACCCCAAACAGATGCTCAGCAAGTCATTTATATTATCCCGGACTTTCCCTCAAAAATATAAGACGAAGTATTCTTTCTGTTTCTTCATGCTCTTTTTTTTTTTTTTCAGAGTTACAAATAAGTAACATTTTACCATAATTTTCTTAACCCTTTAAATAGCCAGAAAGAATATACTGTTTCCCTAACTGTTTTTGTCCTCTTCCCCTTCACGTAAAGAAGAGGGAAACTAATGAGAGATATTGAGTAAAAGACAGCCAAGCACAAAATAAAAATAAAAGGACCCCATTTCATTTTGAATCATGCCACAGATATATGTTATTGTCATTTTACTTTATTAGTTATTTAATATAATTTACATACTTTATATAGTTGGGGTTATTTAATCAGATATAAATTTTAGACAATCCAGACAATTTTTTTCAGTACTGAAAATATGCCTGTTACAGTTGATTTTTCATTATCAAACAAATGGATATCTATGTTATTAGGCAATTTCTGGTCAGTATTACAGACATGCTATTTGTATGAATCAAGCATCAGTATTTAATTCTGAATTGCATTAATTCACAGAATCACAGAATATTCTGAGTTGGCAGGGATCCACAAGGATCATCAAGTCCAGCTCTTAAGTGAACAGCCCATAAGATCGAACCCACAACCTAGCACCCAGCTCTAACCAACTGAGCTAATTATTTATCTTCCACTTATTTTTCTGAGATAATTCAAGATTCCATGTTCATTTGAACAATGTATGTCTTTAATATTTACATACCAACCTGAATTACATTGTCATCACACAGATAACAGCAGGCTGTGCATGCTGCAAAATCAAACAAACAAACAATACTCAAGAAACGTGTCAAGAATTTTTTAAGATATCTAAAGATGCTCTTTGAATGTCAAGAACAATGTTGCAAAACTTTTCTTTTTCTCTGTTTATTCACAGAGTTGTTTTGCGAACTCCTGTGTTCTCTCATCTTGTTCCAACATTTCTCAATTTCATCTCCAAAATCAGAATCAGTATCATACTGATATCACACCCTGTGAGGCATGAATATTTAATTATGAGACAAAAATTAAGGCATATACAAAGAAAACAGGTCAACTACAATACTTTCACAGAAAGTGGATGAAGTATTCTATAAGCAGCTGGCTGATGTTTCACAATTACTTGCTCTTTTTCTTGTGAGAGACCTTTAATTGCCACGTGTCTGCTGGAAACTTCACTACAAGACAGACATTGAGGTGCTGGAGTGTGTCCAAAGAAGGGTCTGAAAAGTCCTGTAAAGAGTAGCTGAGGGAGCTGGAGTTTTTTTGCCTGGCAAAGAGGAGGCTCAGGGGAGATCTTCTCACTTTCTCCAGCTACCTGAAGAGGTTGTAGCCAGGTGGGTGTTGACTTTTTCTCACAGGCAACCAGCAACAGGACAAGACAAAACATCCTCAAGTTGCACCAGGACAATCAGGTTGGACATCAAAAAGAGTTTCTCCACTGAAAGGGTGGTCAGGTGTTCAAGTGGACTGCCCACGGGGGTGGTGGAGTCACCATTCCTGGAAGTGCTAAAGAAATGACTGGATGTGGTACTTAGTGCTGTGTTTTAGTTGACATGGTGGTCTTTGGTCAAAGGTAAGAATTAATGTTCTTGGAGGTTTTTCCAACATTTATGATGATTCTATGAAATTGACCTATCAGATTGTTTTTTAATAAGCTATGCAGCAATGTAATAAGAGGTAGTTTGCCAAGTATTTCCAGAATAAGGGGAAAAAAAAACCTGAATAAATGAGTGAAAAATCAAACTGAAATTCACTCTATAAATAGTTTACTATGAATAGCTCACCCAAATAAGCCAAAGTATGTAAGAATAATCAAAGCAAAATTTTCAACAGTGTGTAAAAGTGATGAGAGTTGGTTTTTTTAGGTAATTTCTACCAGAAAAAAACCCGTAAATCTCTGTCTGTCCTAGCAGGAAAATGTATTGGTCTTTTCTGAATAAGTTTATGAAGAATTTATATTTATCTTGAGAGATTAAATCCTGTTTAGTTATGGGAAACCTCTTGTGAAACTGGTTTTCAAGAAAGCGGAGTATGATTTTTCCTAAAGGATAGGACCTCCTAAACAGGTGGGCTTTTTGCGATCTCAGAGAACATATCGTCTCTCATTTTGAATGCATCAGGCTTTTCAAGAAGTAACTAGTATATATATAAAAATCTCAAAATGTATTAGAAATTACAAAATAAAATCTGAAGTTCTATTCAGTAGCTGTTAAAATAGATACAGTTCAATATAAAACAAATTTTACATTTGATTCTGAATTATAACTGAAGTTAATTTTTATAATGTGAATAATGTTTCTTTAGCTGACTTCATAATACTTCAGTTTTATTATTTTATCTTATCAGCTCAATCAGAGTGAGATTTTTGGGATAAATTCACTGCAAAAATTAATTATATTAAAATCTTGTTTGTTGTAATTCCATAATTAATTCTTGGAAATTTCTTTCCAGTACAATAATTTGCATCTAAAGCAAGATAATGGAACACTAAGAAAATAACAAAAAAACCCTAAACCAAACAAAAAACCCCCCTGATTTAACCAACAGAATATTTTTCTTATAAACTTCAAGATGTCTTAAACCCACACATTAGTCCTGGAAATTTACATACTATTTACATACTTAGATAACCATTACTTACATGAATGATCTAGTCAATATCAGTGGAGTTATTAATATGTACAAAGAGCTTTACTGTATTCGTTCTTTAAATGTTGGCTTTAGCCAATAATGTGTATACATTATTTTCTGTTTTCAAAAGACTCCTAAAAAAACACAACAAAAAGAACCAATGAAGCTTGCCTAGCAATGACATAGACTACCAGAGCTATTAGTTCTCTATCCTTTATATAAAATTCCTACTGTTCTTATTTTCACCTGTTTGTTTAATATTGACTTTCTAGTTTTACAATGTATACTCCAAAATCCCTCTTTACCTTCCCATCCAAAGCAGATGAATGGGATTTCCCTTCACTGTATGTCTTCACTGGTAGCAGAAATTATTTTTGAGAAATTCATTCTTACAACTAATATACATACATTTTAATAACAGATAGTACACCATTACATTGCATACTGTGAAAAATAGTAGAATAGTGTCATCTTGCCCAATGTTTCCTCAGCATTTTTTGTAAATTCCCAGATCAGTGTGGTGTGGATAGGGATATTACCTCCTTGCAATCAGCAGGATATTCCAAAACTGCAAAGCTGCCTTTGCCTCAGTTTCCTTGTCTGCACATTAATGCTAAAATGATTTTCCTAGCACCTGAAGAAGCTGAGACTGTAATTATTCAATGTTTGTAAAGTGTTATATACTTTAAATGTCAAGTATTGCTAAGGACACTTAACTATCCACAATTCAAAAGTTTGATTAACAAATCTCTAAAGGTCCTATTAATTTGCCTGTTTCAGTGTTACTGAATCATAAAACTGTCTTAACCATGCATCAAAAAGTGTGTTTAGAGAGTAGATTCCCAAACTGAATAGACTTTTTATCATATTGAGAAATTAGGGAAATTTGCATTTAATGCCTGAAAGTTGTCCAAATCTTCAAAAACCTAGCTATCCAGATTTAGCTGATCTAGACATAATACAGAAATAATCTGATTAAATGCCCTGAGTGGATTATAGTGTAGGAAAATATTCCATTTGCTGTTGTAAGGTCCTGTTTCAAGCATTTTTTTCTAGTTTATCCCCACATTGGATATTATCCCTCTACGAAGATCTTTGCTGGTTGGCAATGCTGACTGCAGTCATTCACTGCCTATCACCAGTCTGACAACACTGCAATCAGTGAAAACAAGAGACAGCAATGACTTGAAAGAAATACTGATAAGAGTATAAAAATAGTATTTATCAGGTGCATAATGGAAAATGGTGATTGCTTACAGTGGCTTTGCTATAGGTCCGTGATTCTGTTAGGAGTCTCGCACCACATTGCTACGAAATGCAGTTAAAGATTCAAAAATATATGTCACCTCCTCCAACAGTTTGGTGTGTAATCTAGCTCACTTGCTGTAGTGTAAGCACACTTTATAATGACAAAAAAAATTTTCAACAATATTTTAAAGTCACTCTGGAAAATGCCTGAAAAATGAGGAAAATACTTGAGTCTAGTAATTTGATCTAGGTTAAAAGGTCTGAAGAAATGAAAAGAGAGATAGAAAAACAATTATAGTGGACAGACATTGCTTTTTGTGGGTATGGAAACAGAGAGAGAAGGTCCTTTGAATATCTTCACTGTTTCTCTTTGATAATTAATCTAACTTTCCACAGGATTGAGGATTTCCACAGTTGTGAGGATTAACACAATTTTAAGGGGCACACAAATTAATAGATTATTTTTTGTTGTAGTATTTGTTTCTTTAAAATCAAAAGAAACACAGCATTAAATTAAAGGACAAAAGGGCATTAGTATCTTCTCAAGAGGATAAAGTCTAGAGGCTTAGTCTATCATTCATAAGCAATTAACCTAGGGGCTAAATAATAATGGTAGGAAGCATTTACGTTATTTTCAATTTCAAAATAACTGTACGATGACAGATTATCAAATTGCATTTGCGATTATTTTTACTGCAGTTTTAAGTTTGGAGATAAGAGTTTTATATGGGCAAGTCTTTATTGGACACATATTACAGCATGCTAGCACTGAAAATATATCTTTTCATTATTTGAGGCTTTAATGCCATAAAATATTTGCATAGTTTACATTATTGTAGCACTTAGAATTCTCAACAGATGTTTCTTTCTCTCTTTGAGCTAGACTCCTCGGGAAGACAGGATATAACTTAGTCCGTGTCCTAAAAAGATGACTTTCAATGAATATTGAGAGAGGATATGGAGAAAGATATTTCATTACATTCTTTGTACATGGAATAAATGGGAAAATTGAGATTGTGCATACTTTAAAATTTTCTGCTTTAATTGTTTCTAAAGATTTAAAACAAGCACCAGTATGAGATGGTAGAATTATTTATTTTAGCTTGCTGTGATCCTGGTATCGAGAAAAAGAGTGTCTGACAGCATAGAATTGCTCTGCATCAATTCCTTGTGGAAATGCATATAGTTGTTGTGGTTTTGTTGTTTGGGGCTTTTTTTATGGTTTTGGAGGGTTTTTTTGTGTTTGTTTTTTTTTTGTTTTGTTTTGGTTTGGTTTTTTTTGCTGTGGTTTTGTGTGGTTTTGCATGGTTTTTTGAGTGGTTTTTTGTGGTTTTTTTTTTTTTTTCCTCAGAAGAGTCTACTCTGATTTTGTCTAGCCCACAGATTCCAAAATCAGGGATCACGACCACATCCAGGACCCCAGTAGTTAGAAGTGGATCACAATCCTGGAAGAAATCTGACTGTTCACTGTAGTATGCATGTTCTTTAAAATTTAGATTCAGAGACCAAATTGTCTGTACTCACAGACAAAGAAAACTTATGGATCATCATATTTTCTTGTTTTAGAGGTAATCGGAGTGGAGAGATAGAGCTTTTTAGAAGGCATTATTGTGTTTTTAATTAACATTATATTTTAATCTGCATTAACGTCAAGCAGAGAAAAATCATAAGTTACATTGGTATAAAAATGTGGAGAGATGTGGCTGTATGTATAATAAGTAGTCTTCTCTAGAAATGTTCAAAACCCACCTGGTTGCAATCCTGTGCAACTTACTATGGGGTGAAACTGCTTCAGTAGGGGAGCTGGACTAGATGATCTCCAGAGGTCCCTTCCAACCCTATCTATTCTGTGAGTCCATGATTCCCTGAGATAAGTACATTTACTGAAAAAACCTAACAAATACTATAGTTTATGTGGTTTGTATTCAGGAGAATACAAAGAGTAGACAAGGTAATATTTTTAAAAGGTGCCTACAGCAAATCACCACATGAATCCTTCAAATTTCTGTTATGTGTCTTTACACATTAGGGCAGCCACTTATCCCACTATTGCTGAACTAAATCTAAATATAATTCTTCTATAAATGCTGGCCAAACTTGTGTAAGTTTTTGAGTTTTCCTAAAAAACAACAACTGCATTTCTATGCTGTGCTAAGACTGCCCAAAATCAGGTAACCATGTGAATTACATAGCCACATAATGAAGAAGAAATTAAAGGGAAATAGGAAAAAAAAAAAAGCATTCCAGCATTTTATCTCAATATGCAATTTGTCTTCTGACTACCCTTGAAAGAAAGTATGTCAAGAAACACCCTGAAGACAATGACAATAACAGCAAAAGTGGTTGCATTAATTTATGGGGATGAGGACAATGAAACATTTCATGAATTGCTTTAACTTTCTTTCTCCAAATAATGTTTCAGCAGGGGATTGATAGTTGACAGCTGTGTTCACTGATAGGTAACTTTGTTGCAAGTTTCTGACGAAAGATGTTCTTCTTCACTGGACTTGTCTCCGCTTTGTAATTTTTTTTTCTCTCCTTAGAGCCAACACAGCTATTGTTACATTTTAAAATATTTCTATCATGTATTTCTTCTTTGAAATAATTAATTTTTTCTTTGCACTATTTGGCTGATAACATGTCATAATGTAGGCTGCCAAGTGCCGAATGACTCTCAGATTCATTCAAGCATTCAAAGCAAGAAAAACCATTCATCTAGATAAGATCTTATCTGACAAGTCAAGCTCAAGAAATCTCAGTATAATTATATGGTGTTAATGAAGGCCATGTATACAGGCAGTTCTCAATATTAACCTCTATGTTAGTCTATCAACAGTAATGTGAAACAGTCATTTTAAGTTAAAACATGTAGGTAGAAATTTTTTAAACAACAACTCTCTCCCATGGAAACATTTTACGTGAGAAACTTTCATCTTTTGCAAAGGATTACCAAGCCATGATTTCCACAGAGATATTGTTATTATACTATGTTAGTCCAGTCTTCTGGACAGATATTTGTTTAAAAATTAATGAACAGGCATTTTTTAAAATACAAGGACTACTGGTAGATACAGAATAATAATATAGGGTTTGCTGTCATTTGTGTTTTTCAAGAAACTAAATTTAGAAGAGATGTAACCTTGCTCTTTAACTATTGCTGTCATTAAAAATCATATGTTGGGAAATATTTTTAATGGTAAGTGCAGAACAGCATTATTATTCTGTATGATTGTAATGTTTATTGCTAGATCTCAAATTTATATATTTATTTATTTATACTTTAAGGGTCAATATTACTTATTTTTTTAATAATACCCTACAACTAGTCAAAAAATTTCATTTGAGCAGTGCTGGTTTGCTTGTTTTGGAAAAGATTGAATTGATTTATTTAAAAATAATTTTTGCATTGCGACAATTTCAGAAGAAAAGGTTTTCATATGTAAACCTCTACTTGTTGAAAGACAGAATTTTTCTCCAGAATGTCCAATAATGTATAATTTAAGGATTTCAGATAAGATCCAATAGAACTGAGTTCAAATCCTCATAAGACATTGAATATCACAGTATATGAATTCCCTGTTAACGAACTTGTGATTACAGTTGCCAAAGTGTATGTGTGTTTTTCCCTAACTTTTTTGCTTTTGTCCCCAGAGTTCACAGTTTTGCTCAAAAAGACCAAACCACTTTTCCCCAACAAAATTATCACTTATAGTGCTTTTATCTGTTAGGGTTTTTCTTCTCTTTTTTTACTAGTTCTTTGTTCCTGAAGACCTATTTTAAAATAGTTTATGGTTATCTTCCTGGTCAGAACAAGAGTCTGTTTTATTAAACTGCATTAGAACATAGAAGAGTCTGGGTGAAACCATATGGCAAAAAGCATTAAAGGTTTAGAACTTCACTAAATAGCATCAAGAAATACTGCACTTTAGAATAACCACAACTGGTATTGTATTTGTACTTATGTATGTGTATATATATGTGTAGATAGATAGATCAACTAATCATCTTTTACCAGAACAAATACATCAATAGAAAACATAAATAAAGAGTATTTACCAATTAGTTAAGGGTTTGTAGACCCTGGCCATTACAATGGTTTGGCCTAACCCTCAAGAGAAAGCATTCCAATGTTTATACAAAGCAGTGTAAGAGTTAATCCTCTGTCATAAGCAGAGGAAAGGGGCATAGGTCTTTTTCTGCCCTCCACAGTACCCTGCAACATCATTTTTTGGTGTGTAGGTGAAGAGCTGAGGGGGACAGCAAGGCAAGCAGAGATGGTGGCCCCATGAAGGGGCTTATCCCAGTGATCCTGAACAGGCTGCTCAGAAAAGCCGGCAACAACCAGTTTCAACAAGCCCAGGCTGACGAGCAAGCCCAAACTTGGTTAAAGCAGGACCATAATCAAGGCAGCCACTCAAGTTAGCAGGTCAGTGTTAGCAAGACATGCAGCCAAGCATAGGTACACCTGCAATATAGATCAGGCAAGGGCAAGGCTGTGAACTTAAATCCAATTCTGAAATGAAGGATGGGGGAATGCAATTAATGCTTCTCACGCAGCTCTTTTCCCAGCAGTCTGACCTAAGGTTACAGCGGCACTATACTGGAGCTGATCTGGAGTACAGGTTGCCAAAATTCTAGACAGGGAAAGAGGTTACAAAGTCTATCGGTGTCCTGAAGGCATGAAAAGTGAATATAAAGTCCCTTTCTTGAAAAGAAAACAAATCAAAACTTTTCTTTTTCTCATTGTGTGGTGGGTTATTTTAACTTAAGAGTTAAAAAACTTCTTTGTCTTACTTTTATAACAACACCTCTTTAGTCTCTAGGGTCTTCATTTTTTTAACAGCTACATGTAATAATCCCATCTGTCTTCTTTTTTTCCTTATTGGACAATCCTAGTTTATTCAATCCTTCTTCACATGTAAGCTCTTCTGTAAATATGAACATCTTGTGTTTTCTCCCTGCACTATTTTTGTTCTTCTATATCCTTTTTTTGAGGCAGGAAAGTCTTTATTGCAATTGGTAGACAAAATAATCCACTTAGATTTATGCAGTGAGGTAATTATGACTTCTGTTTTGTTCCTTTCCTAATGATTCTAATTGCACTTTCAATCGTTGCTCAGCTTCAAGCTGATATGTTTTGGGTTGAGGGTTTGTTGCTTTGGGGTTTTTTTTTGGTTTTTTTTAACAAAGTGATATGAAATAACAGCAAATAATTGTAGACATGAAATTTCTGGTGTTCTTCACGTGCACTTTTCTCACCTCAGCATCAAATTTTGTCTTCCATTATATTTACCAGATGCTTAGAAGTGCAAGATCCTTCTGCAACTCTCTCTGTAATCACACATTATCAGTAAGCTTTATCACCTAACTATTCATCAACTGAGTACATTGACCAGCAGAAGTCTTTGAGAAAATGACTCTGAAATTTCATTGTTTATTCTCCTAAACTTAAATCCAGCAGACTAGGTGATATAACTAGTCCTCTGTTGCCCTTTTTTTTTGTGTAGCAATTAATCCATCTGTGCAACTTCCTTTTGTTACTATGTAACACTGCAGTGACTTTTTAGACAATCTTTCCAGAAAGCTTCCTGGAATTCTAAGTGGAGAAAGTAATCTGATAACAAAAAGGCATATGTTATTTGAATTCATTAAGGAAATTTAATGGATATAATAATCATTAATTACACCTGCAAAAATATTTTTCCCCAGTATTTCATATCTAAGTGTTCCAAGATGTTGATAGTACAGCCTTACTGTTATACTATGCTATTTGGGCACACGATTTTTCTACAAATAAATTTTATGTTCCTTGTCAGTGTTTATTTTGCTCTGTGTATTTGCATATTTTAATCTAATCTTTCTTTTAACATGCAGTGCCACTTTTCCACACATACATCTTCTGCCATTCCTAATGTAAGTTGTCTGTTAATATCCAAGGTACAGTGCTGCTCCGGTTACCTGGCTTCCATCATATTCTTCAATCCCTAGTATCACAACACTCTTATTTAAAGTTGGGACCTTGATCTTGGCTACCAAATTCTTTACATTTCTGTGATTCACATAGAATCACTTATATATTTGGCACTGTTCTGGTTATCAATTTTTTTTATGTGCTTTGTTTCAATAGAGTCTTATTTATAGAGATTGCTCATATTGCTATTACCTTCCTCAATGTTATTGACTTCTGTCAGGGTTTGTAATACTGCAGAGATTTTATTACCTCACCTTTGTACACCTGTTGGATTTTCCTCAGTCTTAAGTTTAAAACTTGGTCATAAACTTTATTTTATATTTGAATTTTATTTTCTTTAGATGGAACTCACCTGTCCCTTTTATGTTATTTCAAAGGTTTCCCCAGTTCCTCGTAATTTGATAGCTGATTGCAAACGTGGCATAAAGAACATTTCTAACAGCGGAGTGTGAGTTTGCCTTGCCCTTTAGAGACATTTTCACATTTTTCTCCCTGTGTTGTTCATCTGCCCAGGTATGATTTGCCTCCCAGGCCTTACTTGTAGGCAAATGT
The DNA here is from genome assembly GCA_013398055.1 of Ifrita kowaldi. NCBI lineage: Eukaryota > Metazoa > Chordata > Aves > Passeriformes > Cinclosomatidae > Ifrita > Ifrita kowaldi. Next base: position 162,678 of record VZRS01005930.1, read on the forward strand.
CTTGTAGTGTTTGCCACCCAGCAGCACTTAAAATGACATCCTCGCTGTCATAATTAGCTGAGCACACTTAATGGTGGACAATTTCATAATTTAATTATTGGGGTATCTTTTCTAGATATCAGCTAGAATCCTGTTTTCCAAAGGAATCTATGAAACATATGTTGCAATTTTTCCAGCTGAGGAAAAAAGAGTATTTCAACCATTGGATTGCGTTCCCAATCGGTACTAGGGAGTATGTTAAACATATTACTTATTGCAAAAATACTGAGAAATAAGAATTTAGTTGCTGACTTCTACTAGTCTTTGGTTTTATTAATAGGCTGTTATTCTGCTCTGAATGTCAGCATGAGGTGAGGAAGGACAGGAGAATAAAGTACATATGTGTGTGTCGGGTTACAGCTTTCTTTCTACATCTATGTGAAATTTGTAAATCTGCTACAAATGTTTTCAGAATGGTAAATCAGTGAAAAAATAATAGGTGGACTTCTTTTTTAAGCAGCATTTTTTAAAATGTTTGTCTATAATTTTAAGTAACACACTTAAAAAGTGCATGCCCACTCCCTCCCCCCAGCTGAGAGAGGTGGCATATCTATAAGAGACATACACATACAAGGCATGTTGCCACATTATCTGTCAATATGGTCCTAATTTTCTGGATTTCTCTTGAAACCTGAAATCTTAGAGTGATATTTGGATCAAGACAATAGGTACCTACAGATAAAATGAATTGTCTAGTGGTATTTGACCACACTAGGCTGTCACAGATTTGATCTGTCATAATAGCTGTCAGAGTTGACATAGAATATACAGAAGGCTTAAGTCCCAGTGCATCAGCTGGACACTGGATAGGATGTCACAGGTCACCTTGAAATAGCACTGCATGCCTATGTTGAGAGGACACAATCAAGTCTTCAGAACTAATTTGTTACACAAATTAAATCTCCACTAACTACAATGACACTTAGGCAAATTCTATGACTGAAAATGTTCGTGCTTGTTCATGAGATGTGAATACCATTCATGCAGTCACGTGAGTATAATAATGCTCTAAGTTTTCTTTTCTCTTTTTTATTCCCTGTAGAATTCACGTTTATAGAGAAATGGCCAGATCTGAGCATAACTTAATGTGGACTGATTTCTGAGATAGTTTGAAAATCATCCTCATAAAGGCTGCCTTTTTCCTATTTACATGATCTAAATTTCTTATTTTCCTTATTAGCAAAGATAATATGTTTCTTTATAGTTTGGATATTTTTAACATTGTATTTAATGCTGAATAATCTCAGTATGATTCAGAAAAATTAGAAAGAGGAATTTTGCCTTATGTCTTCTATGCTGATGTGAGTTTTGCCTCAATTTGGGGGGTTGGTTATGTTAATTAATGCATTTGATCAACCATGACATAGAATTAATTGCAATTTTTGTAGAACATACATATTGTCATAGCAGAACTTCTGCCCCCTGCTTCATAGATTTGCTCAAAGGACTGTGAGAATGACAATCATAGAGACGTACTATGAACTTTTCCAGAGAAAAAGACCCACAGTTTTACCAATTTGATTTCACTGTTGTTAATGTCTTTTACTTCATAATTCACATCACTGCTTCAAGTACAATGGTGAAGTTTTTATTAAATTCATATTAAAATTATTCTGTAAGGTAGAGTGTCTTCAAGACATACAAATAATATCTTCTAGAGTAAATTCAGTGTGTTGTTCAAGAAATAAAGCTTTGAATTAAGGATGATATACATTACAAAAGCCCAATTAATTAATTTTCTGATTGAAGTATTGTGAAGCTTAAAAACTCTTATTATCAAAAATAGATTATGGGATAAGAAGAATGTGTTCATAACAAATGTTACGTGTTTTAAGTTTAAAATGGATGTAGTAGGGGAGAAATGCTGTAAATGAATGCAAATTTGGTGACTTTCATGTAAATTTGTCAGTCGTGATTGTCTCAAGCCTACTTTGATTTTAAAGATTTCTGTTAAAGGTGTGTTATTAGATTTTTTTTTCTTTTTTTTTGTTTGTTTGGGGTTTTATTTGTTTGTTTTGTTTTTGCAGCATTGTCAAATGTATAAACTTAGATGTCAGCACTTACTGGAGAAGAATTCCTCTTCCCCTGAAAGACACAAAAAAAAATTGTCATATCTCCTGCTGTAAAATATACAAATTAAAAATCTAATAAAGCCATAAAGAAACATGGGAAAAGTCAATGACATCTTACATTTCTCTTAGTGTTTTCTCTAAATTCCTGTTAATATTTCAACTGAATCCCAGCTTATCCTATCTCTTTCCACATCCTACTGAGACCTTTTGCAGATGCTAAGAAAGCCGCATGTACATAAATAAATAAACAAATATAAAATGTTCCTTTTTTGTTGCATCCATTTATTCTGTGATTTTTGCTTCCTCTTTCCCCAGGTAATTATGTGGTTCATTTAGTGTTTTCATGTTTTTAAAGCTCAATTTCCTTGAAGGCTGCTTGTAACTGTTCCTTTTCTTTCCTGTGCTCCCAGCCAAGCTCCTTTTATCTCTCACCCAGTGAGTTGCAGCCACTGTTTTGCAATTCATTGATTGCTGCTAGGTGGATCTCAAATCCCAGCTATCCCATTTGGCAAAGCAGAAAATGGGTAACCATGCACCAGAAACACACGCTGCTTCCTCATGTGACAAAGCAACTTGTGGCTTAGACCACAGCAAGTGTTCGTCGCCTCAAACTCCAGCCACAGCTTTGGCCTTTTGGTCTGAAGCAGCTGAGGAGCACCGAAATCAGAGGCAAGTGCTCAAAGTCGTAGAGAGGTGAGATGTAGCTGCAATGTTAACATGTATACAGAGATGAACAGGAAAGTGAGATCAAGACGGCGTTGCAATGCAACATCTCTTTCCCCTTTTCTGACACTACTGGATACAGAGAAAACAATTTTTATTAAAGGAAATAAATTCTAATATTCTATTCTACAGCATCCTTTAATTTTTCATGGTTTTGATGATATATCATTTTCTTGAAAAATTTCAGGAAAACAAACACAACCCCTCCTGTGCCCAAAAAACTTCAAATTGATGGGGTTTTTCCAGAAAACTATCAACATTTTACTCTATTTGAGGAAGATTTAGGGGGGTTTTGTTTGCTTGTTTTCTTTTACCTCAGTCAAAACAACACAAAAATGTCTTTCATTTTTGACTGGGTAAAGATCTGGGTTCCCCATACCATCTCAAGATGGATGCATTTCAGTTTGTATATTAAATAGAGTGTGAATTCATACTATTCATTTTCTTTTTTATTGTTTCCTTATTAAATGAGCACTCAGATACTGTGGCCACAGGCTCTTTATATAATTAATACTTATCCAGAAAACCTTTTTTCCCCATTTAATTTCCTTATCAATATTTTGTTTCAAAATAAAAGCAATTTTGTATGAACTTCTTTACAAATTTCTTTCTTTGCTTATTTTATTTAAGTTCATGTATTTAATTGCTGTATTAGGAATAGTTTTTTCCATAATAAATTAGAAATATTCTCAGTATGAAAGAACAATGACTCAGGAATTTCAAATATAGTTATTGCAATAGCTAATTTTTACGTTGTGAAAAACAACACAGAAAGTGAGACGTGCTAAGTGAGCAGGCACAAGTTATTTTTCATGCAAAACCTTTTTGACCATGAAGGTGCATCTCTAAATGAGAGCTAATAAATCATGCTGAAAGACAGCAGTGTGAGCCACTATTCCAGTGTTATTTCAGAAAGGGCTGTCTTTTTAAGATGTCGCTGCCTACCAGCTTCTTATTGCCACCTCTCAGCTGGATGTTATCACCTCACATAACAGCCAGCTGGTTTCAGTATAATGTTCCACAGTTTCATGTACAGTCACTGAACAGACTTTAAGAGGACCAATCTGCCATTTCTCTCATTGAAATAAAGGCCGTTGGAACTTACACTGTAGAGAGAAAAAGTTAAAAGTACTTCAGTGCAAAAAAAAAAATCTTCTTTACCTTCCTAATTTTTTGTTAGTTGCAAAAGGAAATAAAGTGCACACTAAATCTGGTCCAGAGACTCAATGCTGAGAAAGAAAGTGATTTTTACCTCCTTTAAATTTTTATATAAGTAAGCTTATATATAATTTATATAAACTTTGCTGTACATGTTTGCTCTTACACCACAGAAAGTGAAAACAAATGTATATACAATATAATACAAATTCTCAAGAAAAATGATTTGTCACTTGCAGATGGAAACTTAAAATACCATCTTTCAGACCTGTTATCCTTTTGAAAATCCATGTGACAAGAAAGTTGTATTAATCTAAGAAGGACTAAGCAGGAGGAAAAATGTTTTGACCCCTTTTATGGATTTTTCATAGCTATGGTGTGGTTTTAGATTCTGCTCCTGTAACTTTGTATTTTTACCAACATTTTAATCAACAGCAGAATGGAACTATTATTTATTTATGATCAATATCCAGCACAATACAGAGAATTGATGGCATGACACACAGAGCTCTGGGTCCTCTTCTGCCTTTTATTAATATTGCAGCTGCTAATCTGTGGCTACAGACACACTGACTGATCTGCCAGGTGCTGGTTCACTCTCATCACCAAAGCATCACGTCTTTTTTTTGTTTTGTTTTAAAGACTGGCCTTTCACCTTTTTAATGAGGCTTTTGTTTTATCTCATTTGTGCATTAATTACAGACACACTATGTCAACAAGTGAAGTTTTGTTTTAGCAAGGTGAAGAGTATGGGAACCCCTCAGGTTTCAGAATGGTGGAGCAGAACTCCCTTTGCTTCCCCTTTCTACTGAAGTCAGGAGTCATATATTTAGAAGAGGAGAGGTGGAAAAGCCAAATGAGGAATGAGACGTTTTTCATCCTTGCTTTTCTACAAATTATTAGTCTGAGGACATTTAGGGTCAGTGTTCTCTATGAGAAGTCTATTCCCACTTTACCTATATTAATTCTGAATGACCAGGCCTATATTTAAGAACAGAAGTAGATTTCTACTGGTTGGAGATTGTTAAATGTTAATAGGAATAATACTAGAACTACTGGCCGAAACTGACCAGACAGATTCTCTGCACCATATGACACTATGTTCAGCAAAAAAGAGCACAAAGAAGGAAGAAGACAGTACATTTCACTTCCCAGTTCTGAGGGAACTAGGAATTCTGAGGCCCTGCTTTCCAGGGACTGGCTGGACACATGCCTGCAGGTGGGAATCAGTGAATTAATTCCTCAGGTTTTGTTCGCACATACATCTTTTGCCTTTCTTGTTAAATTTCCATTATCTCAATTCACAAGTCTTTTCACATTCCTTTCGTTTTCTCCCCATCTTGTGGGAGAGGAGAGTGAGAGATGATAGGGTGGAAGTTCAGCTGCTGGCCAGATTCAAGCCACTATCCTAGCACTCATCCATACTTCCTCCAGTTACTGCATCCATGGGACCATGTGACCTGAGGTCCTACTCCAGCTGCTGGCACTCAGAACTCATACACACATGTGCATTGAATAGAGAGTCCCTCACCCAGAAAATGATTTAGAAATGGAGTTTAATAAGAAAATAGGGCAGATTGTACTGATCCCTTGCAGACAAGTTTACTGACCTGTAAACTATTTGCATATGACAAAATATCAAAACATTTATGTTCCCTCATCCCTCTACTTTCCAATGCTCATTTCTCCTCAGTTTAACTAGATCCACCCCTTTTCTGCCTTTGTCTTCTCCTCTAAACCTCCCATAAGAAGTCCTGTGCCACCCCAAAATGCTCTTCCCCCGCATCCCAGAATGTGTCCCATACTTCTTAGCAGTAACTCCCCTCAGTCCAAAAGGTGCTCTGTTCACACATCTTGATGGTTTTCATCTCTGGACACTGGGTTTAAGGCTCTCCTGAGGTAGTCCTGGGAAAAGCCCAGAGATACTCTCTGTTCCTCTGAGTGTTTAATTTGGATTTCCCACATCTGCCATTGAACCCCTGTGATCTTATGTAGAATTGTGGGGTTTTTGATAGGCTGATGGCCCCTGTGATAGACCTGGGAGTAACCTGGAAGGGTATTTTTTAAGTCTGCACCTGATATTGTCACTCTTAGTGGGTGTACAGATGAGCTTTTATCACATAGCCTAACACATTCCAATTGTAGCAAATGAATTCAGTCTTTTGGGGTTTGTTCCTTGTTATTGTCCCTAGGGCACTCTTTCTATTATAATACAATTAAGGAAGATGAGTTTCAGGGGCCTTTATCAACATCAAAGCTGAAAAAGAGCTATTAGATTAAGTAACACAGACCCTGCCCAAAGCAGCACCTGAGTGAATTACAAACTACTGCCAATCCTCTTAACTAAATATGATCAATTGGAAAGGGAGTGTTCCACTGCCTCCACTAGAATACATTTTCTCCTGGATTACTGTTCAATTAATTAATCTGCCATATACCCCTTGGGCTATAAAAACTGTGTATATTTTATTATTATTTTGCATTGAAATGTATATATGCATACAGTATAATACACAGGACCTGTAAGAGGTCATCATGTCAACAGTTACATAATCCATGTATTACAGCTTCCAGCACATGTACAAGTGCAGGCACTACAATTTTAAAAATCATACCCCACCATTTTTCAAGAAGTTCTAGATAATGTTGTCTGAAGATGTAGGAAAGCATTTTCTCTGAGATGTTTTGATCTATTTTTTTACACCACTGTGACATCAACTTAAGGAATTATACGAAAGGCAGATTTAGGTTGCACACTCGTAAACAGAAATCTATCCTAGCAGTAAGAATAGTGAAGCAGTCAAATAGATCATCTAGAGTCAGTGTCTGATCCACATCACTGGAAGTTTTGTAAACAGTTTGATAAAAGCAACTGTCCAGAACAACACTGGCACAGTTGCTACTGGCTTTGAACAGAAATAAGGCAGTCAAACTGTCAAGACCTATTCTCATCTTTTTGTCAGAAAATGGTATCTCTGATCTTTGCTGTTGTACCATCATTTCACCAAATAGTGACTGTAGGAAGACACTGGAAACTGATACCTTTAATTCTTATAAGAGGAACAACATTGGAGTTCAGATAGATCTTGAGATTTATTTCCACATGAAATGGCAAACAAGGTAGACTGGTCCTACCAGTAATTAATTTGCCTCAGAAATGTCAATCTATCAACTCCGTGTTTGTCCCCAAATGGAATTTAGATTCAGCAAATGAATTCAGTTAATCAGAAAATATAAATAATACTTTTGCGTTGATGCATTTCCCTTCTTGTAGGATGCCTCTCCAAAGAACTAAGAGATCACAACTTTCACACCATCATAATCTCCTGATGTTTTTCACCTAGCAATAATAAGAGAAGAAGCAAAAGTAACCTAAAGACAATACTTCTACTCCCATGTTGAACTTTTCTGTTATGGTATTCTCTTATGTTTAATACAGTTATTCTCAAGTTACAGACTGTAAGCATGTAGAAATGCCTTTTTTAGGTTTTGGGTCACCCTTTATTATCCACCCAGGTGGATATTGCTGATACTGCTGTCACGTCTGAAGGCATGGAAGATGATGTGTATATACAGTGTTATTTATTAATATCAGCTAAATAGAACTTTCACAAATGTTAAATGGCTACAAAAAAAGTACTGGTGTCTAAAAGGTAATAAATATATGGACGAATCCTGATGATTTTTATTTTTTTCTAAGAATAGTAGAAACACAATTGCATTTACTAGACTAAACAGAATTTCACTCAGGGAGGCTTAGTATAACAAGGACTGCAGCTGGGTACAGAGCTGTCATGCATAGTGTGAAATCACTTCTTCTCTGTTGGTATTTTATCACCTACATACAAGAGAACAGCAACACCCCGGAAGAACCTCTGTTTCTCTGGGGATGAGCTGTTCCTGGAAACCAAGCTGGCATTGTGTCTTATGCAGATCCCCCTGTGTAGGATCAGTTTCTAAGTCCTGAGTATAGGGATACAGGTCTTGGTAACAGAACATCTAATATCAACAAACGAAGGGACTCAAACCCTGTTGGGAATATTTGGACTTGCCTTTTGTTCTGAAACGTGTTCCTTAGGCACTGGGTGTGGAACACAGATGTCCAGTTTAAGGCTGGAGATTGCATTTCAAAGAGTAATTGTGGACTTCTTCCTCTTGTTCACCACCTTCAGGAATCTTCACTGAACTTGGGCCTCTGCAAGAGAACAAAAGGTGAAACGCGGGGAATTATACAAAATAGAAATAGAGATAATATATAGTATACAAAATACAATATACAGCATACAGACATAGTGTAAAATGTGTAATATATATGTAATGTATATTATATAATATGTACTATACATGGAAATTAAGTATAATAGGAGAAAACTGGATTCACATCAATTAACCATGGCAGCCTTTTCTTCTCCCTAGTCTGTTCTGTGGCTCCTTGTAGTGTCTTTGAAAATTAGGGCCATAATTTTCCTACATTTCCACAGAACATATCAACTGATTAAGACAAAAAAAAATACAGCTTCGGGATTTGTGCTTTGTGTGCATGCTAAATCTATAAATGAGGTGCTTCAGGCAGTGTTTGATTTTTCTGGGCTTGCAAAAAGTTGTTTAGTCACTTGTGTTTGGCCAGTAGGGACTACATGCACTGTGTGCAAATGCATCCTTATATACACAAATAAATGCATGTGTATGGTAGGCCTTTATTCCTCCAGTGATTTTGTTTGACTTGTTTGAAGGCTTGTACATCATTCCTCTTACTTGTCTCTCTTACTTTCAAAAAATGAATGTTTTAAAAAAATACAAGCCCCCGAAATCCAGTCCATTTAAATCAGTCCATCATTAAAAAAACATGGATTCTAATTAATTATTAATTATTGAGAGGAAAGACAACATGCAGTAGCCTCAGGCTTGACAAGCTGTCAAGAATGCCTGCCAAGGCTGCCAGGCTCACCAAGCTCCTGGGTCATCACCACATTAAAGAAAGAAAGTTAAATGACTTTTCCTGGGATCTGGAGAATAGCAATTGGACATAAAAGTATCTTTTTTTTTAGACATTAGTATCCTATATTGTCTCATATTCTTGACAAAAGATAGAAAACAATGGAAAATTTGTCAAGCAGATAACACCACATAAGTGGTGGAGCAGCTAATAGATTCCTACAACAGCAAATGGAGAAAACAGTTTGTAAAGCCAGCTGCCACGAAGGGATAAACTCCTTCCTCATAAATATGTTTTGTAAAAATATAAAAGATAAAGTGACTGGAGCCAAATAAGAACAGAAATCACAGGGTGCAGAACAACATACAGAGGTGTCATCAATTCAGTTCACAGTGCAACCTAATTTTAGCTGTATATTCACCATGCAAATAGGTTTTATTAACCACCTGAGCAAGGAAGAGGGACTGTATGGAAATCTTTGACCTGTTGTAGTGTTTCATGCACTCTGTCAAAATGGTCTTAAAACATGGCTAGGGAGAGACCTTTGCTTTTAAATCATAATAAAACCAAGCCTTTTGAAGAAAAATATATATACTGTGAATATCTTAGAAAGGAAAAGCATACTAAAGGAGAAGGAAAATCATGATACCTCTCATGTTTTAACACCCTTAACAAAAAGATTTAACAAACTTTCCAAAAATGTATTGGTCTTGGGAAAATGTCACTCTAAGCACAGAAAAAATATTATTGTAGAAGTAAGCAGAACTATTTGAATTTAAAAATATTGTTTTTCAGTTAAAAACACATATTGAAACAATCTTGTAAGGCAAAATGTTCTCAAGAAGTTAATAATAAAACACAGATATTTTGAAATATTGGAATAGTACTTGGAACTCTTGAAATCATAGCAGGTAAAAGTATTTTCTTAAAACAGCCTTTAGAGGACCCTAGAAGTTTTTGGCAGAGATCTTAGTCTTACAAGCCCTTGCCTGAATGAAAATGCGGAAAGACTTGGTTTTTTTATTTTCTTTCTATGGTCTATGGTCTTTTTTTTTTTCAAAGAGCTTTAAAACATGTTTTTAAAGCACAATATCCATGTAAAATATTTTGTTGTGAAATTGCACTTATTAATGGATTATTACAGAAAAATACGCACCCTTGTGCTTATACAAAGCATATTACATAAATGAAATATCTGGTATTAATTTCAGAGGGATCATGCCTTTAATTTCTCAAATTCTGAGAAAAAAGGAAAAGAAAATTGGGGGAATGTCGTAGTAGAAGTCAATATTTCCCAGATTCATTGGTCTAGAAATTTCTACCTGTACCAAGGATGTAAAATGGAAAATATTCTAATCTATGCAACACAAGACTTTATCCTCTATTTCTTTAGTACACTCAAAAAAAAAAATTATCATGGGAAAAAAACCTCAATCAACCAACTAAAACAAAACAAAGGAACATAAGTAAATTTGGCAATAAATATACTTTATATTTATTTTATCTGCAATGTTATAAAAAAAATTAAAATAAACCAGTTAAACAATCTCAGTAAAAACAATTACATACATCCAAAACTAATTTTCTGTTCAATCTGCAGCAAATAATCAAAGCAATACAAAAGAACATGTGCCATAAAAGCCCTAGAAAAAATAACAGAGTATGTATATTCTTGAGAGTATTTCAAGAGTAAAGAACAGGTTTTAATAGAATCTATGCTAGGATTGAAATAATAGCAGCAAAAATTCAAACCAACATGGCCTGTATTTTGTATTTGTTGGGCTTTTTCTTGTTGTGGAAAATATGAATCATTATTAAATACTTTTCTATAGTGCACCACAATGTTCATACACAGAATAGTCAATAAGAGGCCAGATTCAGCAGTGCAACTAATTTTTGTCAGGTAAGATTTTGCCATTCACAGCATTGTGTGGTATCCCCCCGAACCCTGTCATTGCCAAAATATATCATCATGTTTCAATGCCCTCCTGAAAGGCACATACTCTTTCATTGTCATCACACAAGCATCTGTAAGCTAATAATGAATTTGAGTGGATTCGTATTTTGCCACAAAAGATTTACCATTGGGTGCGCATGATTTTTCCCAGTCTGTCAATTTTGCTTTCCTGTCTTTCTTGATTTCCCGTTTAGTGATTATGTGAATTTTCTATTCCTTAGGAGATTCTCACTTTATTTCAAAGGCAGCCCTAAGCCTTCAGCTCTGCTGAACCTCTCCCAGAGCCATTAAGACTGTGTCTATGAAACATGTGCAGGACTACTTTCTGGCACTGTGGACAATTGGCTTGAAAGACCCTATGTCCCCACTAATGAACTCTTACACAACAGAACAAGGTGCATGTATCCAAACTACATGCTGGGAATGATTCCACTTCCATGCAAACCAGTGAGCTGCAGCCAAGAATCCTTCGGCACAAGATAAAATCATGCCAGCAACTACCTTAAAAATTTAACAGTATAAACTCTTTCAGTATCTGGGAGTGCTGCCTGGCATTGTTCAATTCTCTAGGATGGTTATAACCTCAGAGTTTTCATAGGATATAATTAGACAAGGCTAGGTTCCTAAAGGTATTTGTGCACCTAGCTTCCATTTCTTTCAATAAACTTAGGCCCCCAAACTGCCTTTAGGAGATGGGCCAAAGTGCACAGAACAAACACATAAACCTCTGCAAATTGAAGTAGATCCAAGTCCAGTTTTGTTCAGAAGCAGCTTTCTGGAATTCTGAACAATAACACATGCAGAACATTCACTTCTGTAAATCAGCTGTTGCTCCTCACTCATTTTGCTTTTCTTTTTATACAGTCAAAGATAAAACAAATGAAAATATTTCTGTGAAAACATCTCACCTCTCATTCTCAGAAGTTCATGTCAGACAAATGATGATAACTTCTATCACTAACTAGATTGTTAGATTTATTTACCATTTTGAAAACTTTTAAAATCACAGTCCTTTCAGCCAATTTTAAGCGTATAAAAATGGCTGGCTACTGTTTAGACAGAACCACAAATGATATGACGGCAAACTATTTCTGCCATGCACAGGCATTTGAGAGTAACAGTAATGCAGAAGGCTGTGCTATGAACTGCATAATGTGTACCCTGGTTTGTGTGTGGACAGCGGTGTCCTGAAAATCTCTCTCAACAAATTTCCACAATATCACTCTGTTGTGGCTGGCTGGACCTGCCAACTGAGATTACTTCTCATGTTCTGTCTTTGTCTCACCTTCTAGCTGTTGTTCCTTTCCCTAGGCATTTCTGGTTTGATTCTTTGTTTTGTAAGAAGCTTTAGCAGAAACTAGCACATTAAGCTACAAAACCCCCCCCCAAAAAAACCTGTATGCAGCACACACTAAGGCTTTGAATAAAATCCACAAAAGAAGGCTCAGACACACAACAAGGTTTCAGTGTAATCTGAAATTACTTCCAAGATGGTAATTAATGTTATTCATGCATAATATTTATTTATTACTGTACTATATAGCATTCATACACATTCACAGATGTATTCTCAGACACATACATAGCAGGCCACTGCTGGCATTTCTAATGCAGAGGAGACACTCACTGAATAGATCATCTGGACTCCAGTGTGTTTCTCCCAGTCAATTTACTTTTGCTGAGAGGCCATTGACATTGTTGATGCTATTACTGACTCTGGGCAAGTCCCATAAGCTCTAAGAGTGAAAAGTTTGGCCAAACTGACAATGATTTTACCTCTTGAAAAGTATTTTGACATCCGTGGATGAAAATTATGGTACTTTAAAACATTTTGTCCCGTTTGAAATCTTAAGGGCTATTCAGATAAAATACATCTCAATGTGAACAAAACTGTGAGATGCAAATAAAGTTACACCACAGTATTACCAGAGAATTTTTTTATTAGTTTTTCATTGAATGTGAGAAAGGCTAATAAATCAAATAAGCCTAAGATGTGTGCAGAAAATATGATCAGTCATCAAATAAACCAATCATTACTATGAGAGACAGAATATTTGAAGGCTTATATACTGTCACTTTCCTACTTTTAAAGTTTCTATTAGAAGTATTCTGTCACTAAAAGCACTTATTTAGGTCTCTCCTCCAATGGATGCTTCCTTTCACAAAACCAGTAGGAACTTCAGGTCTATGCTTGTAATTAAAAGAAGCTTCTGGGAATAAGTTCTAGTATTGGATCACTGATTAGTTAAATATTAGATCTCCCAAGGCTCTGGTTTTCATTGCTCCAGCTAGATCTCCCTGCTACACAGACATGGTCTTGATAAGGTTCTTTATTAACACTGTATATATGTGTCAGGGACACCCTGTCTTGCAGCACAGAATTTAATTTTAGCTTTATTTATTTATTTGCTTATTTAGCTATATAAATAAAAAAGAAAACCGTTGCGAGATTTGCCCTAAATTGATAATACAGTTAGAAACATTACTACAGATAACTTGCAGACAAATACAGAAATATATGCAAATACCTACACATTGTACCACCATTAAATTATGCAAGCTGAACAAAAGACGATTCTTGAATGATCAATATTGTTAGTAACAATGTTACTGTCACATGTAAAGTATTTTAAATTAATGGGAGAAAATGTGATTCTTGTCCTTCCTCCACCCCCCCACTAAAAAAAAAAAAAAANCCCCCCCCCAAAAAAAAAAAAAAAAAAAGTAGGAAGAAAGCTTTGAAAGGGCTTGTGGAAAAAGAAAAACCTTAATTTTTCAGGACTTTTTAAGAAAAGTGGCACAGTTCTTTTCAAAGACCTTTCCTGATGATTTTGTTGTTTTCACCTAGGGATTGTCTGGCTAATCCATTAAGTCACTTTATGTGCAGAGGGGCAAGACAAAATTCCTATTCTTTTAATTTGCTAATCTAATGAGGGATTCATCTCACCAAGTTTAGAGCATCTAAGAGTCATTAATTTTAGTCTACAGTCATCACACAGTTTCTTTCTAGAGTCAATGGAGAAGAATTGGCATTATCACAGAGTGATAAATCCGCTCCAACATCAGTTTCTAAAATAGGTGAAAGAATTACCCTCTGGAGATGCCTGCTTTTCTATATCATCTGTGAAGACTCCTTCGGTTAGTCACTAACAATAGCCATCTAACTTTGAAAAGCTTACATTTAAATCTTCTCAATGTCATCTCACCTGATTTTTCTTGTAACAAACCGTGATTACCTGAACAGTATCTCCACCAGTGACTAGGATAAAGGGCTCTTTGTTTCAGCGTCACACATCATTCAGATTCCCATTCTGCCATTCTGACCTACAAAGAGCCATGCTTTATTTGTAGTGGAGAATGATGCTCGGCATTGAGGAAGGGTGGAAGAGCTTGATGTGAGGTTAGTAAGCCCTTGTAGATGAGGCTGAAGCATTTATCTGCCAGAAGTTCTTTTTCACTGTTCAACCTCACTTTACTGATTGACAAGTGCTTGCATTTCCTGATTGCTTTTGATTCAGATTGCCACACAGAGGATGATTTTTCCCTTTTTCTTTCCTGATGTTACTGATGGAGGGGTTTTTTTACAATGCTCTGCATGGCCTTTTTGCCCTGTGTTCAGCTTCAGTTTTTTGAGTTCATCTATGGCATCCCCACATTGCATATATGAAACTATCTGTCCCATCTTAGACAAAAAACCCTAAGTTCAGATTTTTTTCCAACATGCTTCTCTTTGTGACACTCACTGTTTCTGTACTACTCTTCTAAGCTTAGAGCCTTTGGGGTGCTGGACTTAAATTCTTCCTCAAAGCTTTTTGCAAGTAACATAAGTACCTTTTTCCTGTTTACAATGTATAAGAAATTCCTGGCATCCGCACATTGTTTTGAGCACTGAAAGGGAGAAAGTGGGTGTCTGCTTAGAAAAATCCTTCTGCCGTTCTCATCCTTGTTCAAAGTGTAGCAAGCACACCTACTCTCTTCTCTAAACACTTCTTTCACCATGCTGGAGATTATTTGTTTATCTCATTTCACATGGAATCCTTTTCTGATCTGTCAGCCACGTCTAACACCTCAGGCAGTTTGCTTCACCTTTCCAGCCATATACATGGCTTTCAGTTCACACTCAAGTCCTTTGTAAATTACCTTTGACCTTGTTTATCAGCTTTATGGTAAATCATACTAAATTAGCTCATGATGAGTGTTAGAGTTTTATATATTTACATATTTGATGCTGTGGAGTTCATATATTATTTAAGCTTTTACTGCTTTAGAAGGTTTTCTTTTTTAATGCAGCCATTAGAGGCTGCAGTCATCCTAAACTCATTTGATCATGTGGAAATTCTTACTTCAGCTGCTCTGTGGTCAGGCTACTTGTAAAATCGTTATGGTTTAATTTTGCTAGAAATGTGGGTCAGTGTCATGGCCCTGAGTCCCCTCCTCCCCAGGGTACAGCTCTTTGGGTTCAGCACCAAGATAGAGAGAGTGCTGCTGGTCACCTCAAAAGAAAGCAAATGGGAGGTGTTTCACTAACTTTCCCAAATATCTCTGCTAGGGAGCCTCAGAGGGGCTCCCTCTCCAACTGTGAGAGATGCTTTCAAGCTGAAGCTTCTGTGCACAGTGTCCACCTGAATTCCCACCCCTGCCATGTCGAAGCCATTGCTTTGCTCTGCCATCGGCCTGATTCCCCAGCAGCAGGCCCATGTCCCAGCCTGGCTTCAGTCTGTCCCCATCCCTTTGAAGGTGCACAGTTCCCAGAATTGGGGCTGCCCATACTCCCCAGATGCCTTGAACCTGACTGGGGCAGTGGGACAGCCTTGACTACCAGTGCCTGGCCCTGGAAAACGTCATGGAGAGACCCCTCTTCCTCCTGGAGCCTCCAGCCTTCACATTGCCATGGTAGCCAACTCCCTAAAGTGAGCACAGCCAAGCCCTGGCCCATCCCACCTCTTCTTGATAATCAAGAGAATCTGTTCTGCAACACTGCATGCATCAAAACAGAGCAGACACTCTGTAATAGGATTTGGAGAGAGTCCTGAATATGTGAGCACTGCAGAAGTTGAAATATGAAGATAACACAAAAGCGAGGAAAATGCGGAAAAATTATTTCCTATTAGAGGCATCACAAAAGAGAGGATTTTTAGAAAAATTAAATAAAAATCCCTCAGTTTAAACACACTTTCATTTTTTTACTAATTTCAGGACTTTGTAGTTCAACTTGCTTTGCTTCAGTGATTCACTTCATTCTTGATGGTTCACTGAGCTGGGACAATAATAGACTGCACAATAAATGTTCCTCATGTGTTGTACCAATTTCATACGTGGGGATGATTTTGATGAAATGTACTGCTTATGAAAGGAATCAATAGGCAGTTATAGCCTTAGCTGGGCCAGGTACAGGGAAGAAAGAGGCTATACAGACTTTCCCAAGTAGGTCTGCCGATATATCTCTATTACTTGCAGCAGCTTGAATCTTCCGGTCCAAAACATGCTGGAAAGTGTGTTAGGGATCAATTTCTGATTGCTAAAATGCCAAATACAATCTAAACCTTAGAAACCATCCAGTGAACAAACCTGACCCTTGGGATCTGTAAGACTGCTCAACTAGGTGATCGAGCTGCACTTTTCACATTTTGTGAACTGATAATTGAAGCTGCCCTAGTCTATGAGGTTTTTGTTCTCTTTTCCCCCTCAATTATACTGAATATTTCTAACTAATATGCATACTATAATTGTGTCTGTTTGTATGTGTGTGTGTGTGCGTGTGTGTGTTTTTGTATAAATATGCATATACAGAGGTTTCTGTATGGGGAAACAGTGAAGTAAGGTTGATACTTGGTAGATGTATAATCGTACCAAACTATTGCATTCTCATGATGGCTTTGAACTTGAAAACATATTTTGGAGCAAATGTTGCATCACAAGCAATAGTTGAAATATTACATCACATGCAACAGTTGAAATGTTACATCACATGCAACAGTTGCTCTCAAGGGAAATATGAAAAGAAGAATATGTCTTTCTTCCCTGATTGCTGAGAACAGTCTGAAACTGGAGATAGATAGTTTACAAGGGCATGTGGTGATAGGACACAAGGAAATGGCTTTAACCTGAAAGACCATAGGTTTAGATTAGATATTAGGAAGAAATTCTTTGTTGTGGTGGTGGTGAGGAACAGGAACAGGTTGCCCAGAGAAGCTGTGGATGCCTCATACATGGAAGTGCTCAAGCCCAGTTTGGGTTGGCATATGAATGACTTGGTATTTTGGAAGATGTCCCTGTCCATGGAGGGAGAGCTGGAACTCAATGATCTGTATAAGTCCCTTCCATCTCAGATCGGTCTCTGATTCTAGAATTCTATGAATGTGATAATTTTTTCCAGGCAATACAGAATCAGAACTATGTGGTAACTGATGGAGCACTCAGTTTTGCAGTAGCGAAACTCTTTAAAGTGAAAAGAGATATCTTGGAAAAAGAAATGAATAAGAATCCTTACAAAGAAGAAATGCATTGAATTCTGTTTTTCCTTTTTTCTGCTTTGTGCTTGGTTATGATGTGAGAAGAAGGCATTTGACTTCAAGGGACATAAATCAGACATTTGTGTGGCAAGTCCAATGGCTTAACCTACAGCCTTGCATTGTGTGAAAGGAAAAGAAAACCAATTATTAACAAGCTGCTCTGATGCACAGAGGAAACCAAGCAGAATGAGGCACATATGGATATAAAAGGGGAACAAGGCTTGCCCTTCTCATTCCAGCCACTTGTATTTTGGGGCTATTTCTAACACACTGTCAACCAGAAAAGTCTCTCTGTCATAACCTTTGTTAATGAACTTCTTACATTGTGCCGATTTCTGTGTAAGTATGTGAAGAATAAATAGTTCAAAATTATTTGTTGGTGAATCACAAACAACTGTGGAGTGAAACTTATTTTTTTACAGAGCCAAACTGAATCCTAACTTTATCAAACTATATGACCTAAGATTTTGCTAACTGAAGGAAATAAATGAAAAAACAGATACCTGTACTAGAGTCACAGCCACTTTATGGTATAATTTCTCAGAGTCTACTTCAAAATGAAGTATCAGATTTTATAAGTTGAAGATTTTGCAATAATATAGCCGTTGTTTGGGGTTTTTTGTTTTTGTTGGGGTGTGTTTGTTTGTTTGCTTTGGATTTTTTTTAATTTTCAGGGTTTTAAAGCTAAGAAATACTTTTAAAATTATTTTTAAGAAAATCAAGGCCTTTTATTTCACAAGGAGTAATAATGCAAAATGAGGCACTGATCTGGCACAAAGCTTTTCTGTAGAACACATGCTTGTTTTTAACTTGTCCAACATACACACTTGTCCATAGAAGGACAAAGAAGCTGGTCAAGGGTCTAGAGAACTCTTATGAGAAGTAGCTGAGGGAGCTGGGGTTGCTTAGTCTGGATGAAAAGGAGAAGGGGAAGTTTCTGGTGCTACATTCCATCATACTTTCTCTCAGTGCCTAATATTATAATCATCCCATTCATGCAAGCTTCTGCTGCCCATCAGTCATTTCTCAGATCTATTTGGTTTCCTTACAACAGTAAAAACTAATGTAGAAAACTAGATGTCTGCCATTTTGATGACTCTTAGTAAAGGCACTATTTTTTGATAAAAAATATAAGAGCACTAACTGCAGCTTTTCTCATATATAGGTTTTTGTGAGATATCAGTATTCGAGACCTACAGAAATGAAAGTTCTGCAAATGAGCAATTAGTAGTTCATAATTGTATGTTATGAATGTTTTAGAGGTAACTGTATGAAAAGAAAAATGTGGAGAGAATGGTTGAACTGGTAACAGTTTTCTTCATGTGTATATTTGAAACAGATTTATTTTCCATAGTTTGCTTAGCATTGGGATCTTGTTCAAATACTTTCATAGTCACTCCTGTATTTTTAAAATTCACATTTTCTATTGATTTTATTAGCATGCTACAATGCTAGCTGTGTAAAACATTTTACTTTCAATCAGTTGCAGGATTCATTTTCTTAGAAATTATTAAAATGTTCTGTTAGACACCTGTCTGCTTCTGAAAATAAAATAGTGCTCATGCATATAAATGTAATGCCCAAAGGGAGATGTTTTTGTAGAAGCTCAGATCATATCACTTCTTCCATAATCTCACAAATCTGTCATTGTTGCCACCAGTACTTTGGGTTTGTTTTTTGTTTATTTTTTTATTTCTTCATTTGTTGGGTTTGTGTAGTTTGGAGTTTTTTTGGTTTTGTTTTTGTTTTTGTTTAGTTTTGTTTGGTTTCTCTAGGGCCAAAAAAACATATAAATATTCAAAAGTATTAAAGGTCCATCCCTCATTCAGTTTACAGTCGGTAAACCCAGACTGTGAATCTTACCATCAATCATTTGTTACATCTGTAATGGCATGTTCAGATTTATACCAGATCATTGACAGAAGCTCATTCACTCTGAGGCAACTAAATGGTAGAAGACACTGTGCAGCATGTCAGGTTAGGGAGAATTATGCATGTCTACTATCCTCTAAGCAGAGTTTCCATTTACAGGTCACTAAGGTTCAAAGTTATCTACAGGCAAGCCTTTAGTGATGAGAGAAATTTCTGACCTCTTAAGCTTTGATTGTCTCATCTCAAACCCAGGGCAAATCCAGGGGTGCAGCAGCATCCTCCCTTCATTTCACTGCATATCATGATTTCAGAAGTAAGAAAACAATGAGTATGAGCAGACAGAGTTTTTCACACTTTGCTCAGTTCCTCAGTCCGGATGAATAAATACCATTAGGCAAGGGCACATGTTACTGCCGATCTGTTTGCCTTTAAAATAGCAAAATAAGTCTGTGAGAACAATCCTGATAACTGCTTGTAACTGAGAAGATATATTTACAGAGTAGCTAAGTCAAGACCAGACACTTCTCATAACAAAAGTGGCTTTACTTTTTCCATGAAATAAAACAACCAATGAACTATCAGTCCTCAGGGGTTTGACATAACATCCTCTTTTAATCTAAACTAAAATACATACTGAAAAAATTCTGTTTGGTTTTTTTTTTATCCAGAGAACCTGAAGAGAGGAAAAGAGAATGACAAATAAGTTATTAGGTTCATGTTTTTTTTAAAAAATGAAGCCTTCCTTTAAATAAATAGGCCTAGAGCTACAGGATCAATATTAGGATGTGAATAATATTCTGTCAAGACGTCCAAAAAGAGAGGTCTGTAGTTTGATCTTGATATTCCAAGGTCAAAAGGAAGTTAGTGCCCCTCACACTCTTATTCTGGAAATAAACTGCCATCAGCATTTTACTTTTCTAACCAGGATGATATGTGAGATTTTTCTGTTGAATTTTGGTACATCAATGGAAATGACACAGAAGCTGTTAGAAGAGCAGTTTGCTGATCTCCTGATACAGCCGACATTTATTTTTCAAGATCTTGTAATTACAATGAGCACTGTAGTACAGACACAGTTTAGCGACAAAAGTAGCAGCCTTGCCGTAAAGCAAGTGGAAGATTATTTTGGAAGAAAAGAAATTGAGAACAACTTAATAAATTTCTTTGTGACCTCTGAAAAAATCAACGTGTCCACATTTTTTGCCCCAGCATATCTTTCCAATCATATTGGAGGGAAAAAAAAGCCAATCCAATTCTTATGTGTGCACAGGGCATTAGTTACTGGATATGTGAACTAACTTATGCATAGTGATAACAATTTCAGGATCAAGTCCTTGAAAGTATATTAGGGAATGTAATGTATTGGTGTTGTCACGGAGGATTTATGTACATTGATATACATAAATGACTGTCAAAGTCGGTCCTGTGGCCATTGCTCCTGCCTCTAATTTTCAAGAGGAAAGAAAGGTCCACAGCAGATGGAAAAAATGGGGAAAAACGTGATAACTGAGAAGCCATATACCTGATGCTGAGCTGAGGAAGCATCTGGTGGCAGAGTGGACATAGGTGAAACACTCACATCATTGTGGTGGCCTAGCTCTTTTCCAAGAAGCTTGGTGATAGGTAGCTGGTCACTCCCTCCACCTCTTTTTGGTGGCCTGTACATGGGGAAGGGGCAGACAAACAGCTCTGTGAGCCCCAAGTCACATTTTCTCCCTCTCCCTGGCCCAGTGAGGACTTTCAAGTGACTCTGAAGCACTCAGGTACTGCCCATTGGTGAAGCAGAGAGAAGCAGCAGTGTTGAGGGTGGGATTGGGCAGATGATGGCTGGTTACACCTCGATGAAGCAGCTCTGCTAGTTCTGCCCAAGACCTGCCCACAACTGTGAGGGTACCTCTCCCCAGCTCAGGACCAGCATTTTTGCATATGACTGCTCCTGGGGCATGTGTTGGAAAATCAGAATTCTTTTTGACTGTTGGGTCTTTTGCTTTACTAAAAGGAGTCGTTGACTTTTAGTGCCTCCTGCCTGTATCTGTCTATTCCTTTTGAAGCAGTAGTGCATGTCTTTAGGATAGACAAGAGTTATGTATCAGTGATTCTGCTTTTGCAAAGGAGGTGGAGTAGGTGGAAAAAGTATTTCTAATTGTCATCTGTAAAATTACTACACCTCTTAAAAAGAAGGATTAGGATGTGAGTTTCCTAATACATATGACATTCTCTCTCAAAACAATTAAATTTGGTAATAGATGTACAAATGAAAGGACTTATTTCATGTTTTTTGTCCAGGTGACATTTTTGGTTCACCTGCAGAACAGCTTTCTCACTAGTATTTAGGAGGAGAGAGCAGTTTCAGCATTTAGAGGTTGAAAAATACACCGCAAGAGCTATTGAACAACTATTTTTGCTCACTTTTTCCCCTTTTATCGGTACTTCTTATAGCTCTGCTTTCTTTGAATGATGTTTTAATTTGTGTGTTTGTTTTTCCCCATGTTATGGCAATATTGCTGACTGTTGACAAAATATTGTATTTTGTAGTCCCAGGCTGTTACTTGCTGGTCTGTGGAAACTCTGTCTCTGGACTCTGTTGCCAAGGTACAGCCTCTTTCTCCCTGTCCCCTAACAAGAGACCACTGCTTTGGCTAGAGAAAACATGACCTTCCAAACATCGCAGCAGTTGTACAGGGAGACCTGCAGAAAGAGGGTGAGACTGACTGCAGGTGGCAGGAAAATATTCACACATACTTATGTCCAAAATCAACTCGGTAAAACTGCTGCAAAGCAGCTTGACAGAAAAAGCCCTGTGGGTCCTGGAGGACATGAAGGCGAACACAGGATAGCAAGATGACCTTGCCACAAAATAGAGAGTGGTACCCAGGGCTGCACTAGGCAAAACATTGCCAGCAGCTGGAGGGAGGTGACACTTCACATCTGCTCAGCACCGTGCCCAGATCTGGGTTCCCGGTAAGAAAGTGCCACAAACATACTGGGGAGAACTCTTCAGTGTCCCTCCACCATGCCACCATTCCCTGCCTGATTTTTGAGACCAGAATGGGACGCTGTGCTGACATGGTGCTGTCCTTGCAATGGATCCAATACCCGCAGGGACAGTGCTGTGCCAGGTCTCTCACAGGGAACAGTCAGACTTTTGCCAAGCAGCGCTACCCAGCAATGGGACTCACCTTCCCAGCCTCATTCCATCCACCTGGACAGTATCCTGAGCTCTGCCAGTATGTCCCAGGTGCTGCTGCTCCTGTCCTCAACAGGATGGGCCAGGTGAACTTTTGCTGCACTTTCAGGTGGGCCTCCCCTGCAGCTCCCAGATGTGCTGGCACAGCTGAGTCCATCAGCAGCCAGCTTCCTCATGCACAGTGCTGTGTGCTCTGCAGGGATGACCCTGGCCCTGTGCAAGGATGCACATCCATCCTGGCATCCCCCAAGCCGCTGCTCTGTCAGCACGTGTGGGTGACACAGGGCAGTTTGGCAAGGAAGAGAGACCTACTTGTCTACAGGGATGCCATGGTCATCCTGAAGCCCAAGTAAGACATTCAGACTTCAGTTGCCTTTCCTACCAAGCACTGGCCCTGGCACCAGGGCAGGGACACCCAAAGGGCCCCCAGTCCTGGATGCACCCATGTCCACACCCATGGCAGGTGTACACCAGAGGAACAATAGGTGAGAGTGTGTACCCCTGGGGTAGAGCCCATGGGTGGTGGCTGCCACTACAGCCTGGAGTTATCCCTTCCTGGGATTCCGTGCAGG
The DNA here is from genome assembly GCA_013398055.1 of Ifrita kowaldi. NCBI lineage: Eukaryota > Metazoa > Chordata > Aves > Passeriformes > Cinclosomatidae > Ifrita > Ifrita kowaldi. Next base: position 185,706 of record VZRS01005930.1, read on the forward strand.
GGACACAGCTCTGCTGAGTGAAATGCCCTGGAAGAGCCCAAGGAGGCCACTATGAGGTCATTGCCTGCTGCTCCAATTTGCAGCACCCGCTGGCTCCAGCTCTGCTTGACTCTGGGCCAGCTGTAGGTGCTGAGCAGCAAGAAGAGGATGACTAGAGATTCAGAGAAAGAGAAGAAAGAGAAGGAAGTCAACAAGCAGACCAACCTGCTTGTCCTAGTCTGGCCCTGCAGTTCCTTCATTGTCAATTTCCAGTGAGTCTTGGTGTCACATCTCACGGCAGAGATGGACAGTGCCTCTGTCGTGCCCTGCAAGACTTCATCCTGCTTGTGTGACTCTCCACTCAGGACAAGGCTGTGCAGGTGCCTGTCTCTGCCCAGAGGCCAGGAGCCCGTTAAGGCTCTTTGATCCTTCTGACTGTTGAAATGTGTTTGCTTTAGTATTTAAAAGTAAGGACTGAGGACCCTTCACCTAAGAGAGCAGTTTTTGCCTCACCGAGCAGGGGCCCAGAGGAAGTAACAACTTTTCCTTTCTTCCTTAGCTATACCCACGGTATTGAAGAGTAGACACACCCTGGGCTGAGCTAAGTGCAATAGGAAAGGAACATAATTTGTGATGAGTCAAGCAAACATTTGCTCTTTGATAAAGCTTTTGGTCAGAACTCCATTGTGTCTTTCTGGGGCATGAATCTTCCTCAAAACTACTGAAGTGAGAATGGCATACATCTATGGGCAATTCTTCACATTCCTTCCCAGGCCAGCACACTTTTACACCTTTGCTGAGCAGAAAGAAGAGCTTAAGGCTTTCCAAGTCAGACTCCTATTTTGAACAGAAATGATATAAAGTCTCATATTGTCCTATAGTTTTATTTGTCAGCTGTGCACAAGTCCTCAGTACTTCTGCATGGGTGATAAGAAAAAAGAGATGAAAACTTTGTTTTGGTGTAACCTGGCCAAGTCTTTTGAGCTATGGATGTGAGCAGCCAGAAAGGTGACCTGAATGAAAGAGAGTAGTCATTGAACAGAAGAAAATATCTGCTGAAATACTAACAGACAAAATGCCTACCAGCCTGGGAACTAGGCATGTGAACCAGAACCATTCTGGAAAATTGCAGCTGGCATCTTTGAAGTACAGCTGGGTACCTAGAAACCAGAGACATCCTGGGATAACATGGGTAATTGTAAAAAGATGGAATTATAAGGGTAATTTACCCTGTGAAATGGGGAAGGATAGTCAAATAAAAGGGAAAAACATCCTGATAAAGTAAGAGTCCATAACTACTAGTAACTGCAAAAGCAGGAAAACAGCCGTAAAACAGCCTGTAACCATAAATATCGGTCTGCAAGAATAGAAAATATTGTTATCTATTGGCTATCCCGGGCAAAAAATAGAAAATAACATTATGTACTGGCTGCTGAATCAGGGTGCTCAATGTCTTTTTATGTCTCTGTGATATAAAAATGATTTAATTTTTGCCCAAAGTGGACTTTCTTTCCCTTAGAACTCCTCATGCTGCATATATCCAAAAAAAAAAAAAA